>CAEGAF010096753.1:0-38452 GCA_903067075.1 Micropoecilia bifurca | reverse complement strand
TGGCTCTTTGCATTATTTAGCCTCTTCAGAGCCTCATATGTTTTCAGTCTGTTAAAGATAGTATTATTGGTAGCAGTAGAATTTGCACAATGCCTGTTTTGTTTAGTTTTCTTCTTGGAAAAGTTATCAAAAACAAGTTTTTGTCTAAATTAAGGTGAATTCATGGTTCCTTTTTCCACATAATGTAGTGTTTATGATAAAAAATAAATAAATAATAATTATGTGATCGGTATCGGGGATCGGAATCGGCGATCGGCCCTCAGGGGTGATCGGGATCGGTAGGAAAAAACCTGATCGGCACATCCCTATTTTAAACTGCTCTGTAGTTTATTTTGGCGGTGTGGAAGTATTTCCAGACATGAATAGTCAGTGTTGAAACTAATGGCGTGCCTCCCAGCACTCTTATTAAGGTAATGCTGTTTAAAAACCACAGTTGTCAAGCTATGTAGCGGATAACCTGAGTAATTATCCAAATAATATCAGATTGTTAAACTTAATCCGAGAAGAGCTGAAGAGCAAAAAATGTTACCACTGCACAATATCCACTTAATCCGCTACCAAATTTAGCATATTTTTATTCTAAATTTAGATCTATGTCTCAAAAGCAAAATATTAATAGCAAACTGTGGCTTTTGTTATCAGTTTATCATATAATTAGTATCTTATTCTGGCCAACGACAAGAACGTGCAAATGGCTGTAATTTAGCACACCGCTCCTGTTGGTGACCTTACAGTGTTGCAAATTCCTTCCAAAGTTTTTAAGCTTATACACATAGTGAGTGAGCTGTGGACTTATCTCACTCACTCCCCTTGATGCTTTTTAGGATAATGATTGTTCAGAACATGTAAAGAACTACAAGAGCAAAGGCTCACTCTGTTCCTGACCATTTCTTGGCTAACCTCAGCTCGAACTGGGCTGCAAATGTTTATGGTTTTTGCATCGATACTCCCTTTTCTCTGGTTTTCTCATTGTTTTTGTTTGGTTGTTGAGGTCTTCTTTAACCAAGAAGCTTTGAATCTTAGTCTGACTTTTTTTTTTAATCAAACTCCCTTTGTTTTTCTTTCCATGAAAATAGATCTTAATTTGTTCTGCTTAAAATAATGTTTTCATTACTGTCTGACTAACTTTGAACTGTTTGGCCTCCTTCCAGTTTCTTAAAGCTGAGTACTCCAAGTGGTTGGTCCTGTTGTTTTTAGGTTTAACAGGTTGTAAGTGCACCATTGCCTGTAAGCACATCAGTGTGCTCTTCAGTAAACAGTAACTGTAATAACAATTTCCTGGCATTATTGTGTAACCCTCCAGCAACTAATATATGCATATTTTCTTTTCTGAATCAGTAAACATTCCTCTTCTGCTTAACCTTTTGAAGCCTAATAAAACATTTTTGCGTTATGATGCTACTATCTCTCAATCATGTAGAGACGGACATCTAATCTGATGATATGTAAACATTATTAAATGTTTGCTTGGGTCCTGATGTAAACCTGCCTCGCTAAGTGGAGAAGAGAGCTGCCTGCAGTGTTTGTCAAATTCTTCTACAGTAATTGGTGAAATTCACACAGACAGAGTACGTCAACATTGCATGGACAAATAGCTGATCAAAATTCTGCTGGTATCAGCTAAGGCGATCGACGGAAGGTTTAGATCCACCTTGATTCAGTCTGTTGGGAATTGAGTTTAAATTTTCAATTTGTACTTGAGCCAGAAATGGATCAAAGCTCAGTGTTATCACAAATTCAGGTGTCTCTTATGTAGTGACCATGCGAGTTATTTTCCACAGGTATGTGTCTTGGCTTTTTTTCCGCACTTTATTTGTGCAATAGGTTTTTTACCACTAAACAAACAATCAGCACTGTAGTATCAGCAGTGCCTAATTCGAAAAACAAATCCAGAAAATGTTTCAGAAAGACAAGAAATAATAAAGTGCTCTTTGTTCTTTTTTGCCTAGACATTTTTTAATGGTGTCAGATTTTGTGCCTTCACTTTTTCCAACGTTTTGTATCTCAGCCCATTTCCAGAATGGATCAAGTGCATTTTTTTTCATCGAAACTACACACAGCACCCCTTAATGAGAAAAATGATTTATTCTATTTTAGCAAACATTAAAAAAATACAAAACTAAGGCATCGTATGTCTTGAGCTTTTGCTCAAGGCTTTGTTGATGTCCTGTTGGTAGGAATTACAGCCTCAAGTCATCATTATGATGCTACAAGCCCAGTACACCTGTCTTTGGGAAGCTACCCCATACCACTTAGCAGAACCTCTCAAGTTTCATCAGGTTGGATGGGGAAATATTGGTTTTTAGTCATTTTCAGTTCTTTCCAGACAAGCCAAATGCAGTTTCAAGTCTGGGCTTAGCTAGGCCGCTCTTGGACATTTCCAGAGTTTTCCTGAAGCCTCTCCTCTGTCCTTCTGAAAGATGAATCGTCTCTCCAGTCAAGATTGCTCTGGAGTAGGTTTTCATCCAGGAGGTCTCAGCACATTGCTTCATTCATTTTCCCCTCTATGTGCTTTTCGGTCAAGTCAAGTTACCAAAGGTGGACTGAATTATGCTGTAAAAATATCTCAAAACTAGTTAGTAGAAGCAGGATATGCCTGAGCTCAACTGTGAGCTTCATAAGAAAACACTGCAAATACTTAAATCCATATAATTTATTTTTAGTGTTGTTTTTAAATATTTATGGGGAGAAAATGTAATGTGTTGCTGTGTGTTGAGGATGCTTAATGAATGCACTGTATGTTCAGAAATGATGATAGTTGACATTTATGAATCTATCTGTGGTATGTGGTTATAAATGTAGCGCAAAGTTGCAGACCTTAGAGCATTTAGATTTTTTTTTCAATATTGCATCATTCAGAACAGAAAAATGATGAACTAAGTTTTATTGCATGTTGTGCATTTTTCTAGATAAAAAACCTTCTTTGTTAGTAAATATGTTCTACCCAGAACTTGTAATTTGTTAAAAAAGGTCATTATTGCACTTTTCTTTGTGCATTGACAAACTGCAAAGTGTGGATGTCAGCAGGAAGAGTTGTTTATATTATATACAATCAGTATAATCACAGTATGCATTCTAATGCATACTATGATTATATTATGCATTATGGTATAATTATACTATATGCATAGTATGTATGCACACTCCTGGTGCAGGCACACCAGGAGTGTGTGTATGCAAGGTGTGGATGTATCAGTGGTGTAACAAATTATCGGAGGCCACCAATGTTGAGGTTTTACAGCCAGAGAATTTCTGTAAAGAGCAGAGTCCCCAGATGCCTCCTAGCTTATTTCTTTCCCACCAGTGGTTGTTTACTTTGAATCCTTGAGGAAATAGTTGTTTGCACAGCCTGAATCAAAACAGGGAGAAGAGGACCTGGATTAAAATTGATTTAACCAGATTAGCAAGATCAGTACCACACTTTACGGCCTTTTTATGACATAACCTCTTGTCTAGCTTAATTTTTTTTTAATGTTTTATATTCACAATTCTCATTTGTTTTTATCTGATATGAGATCTCTCCACGACCGTCACTGTTTAATATGCTTGCAGGCACCTCAAATGGTTTCTCTCTTTTTTTTTTATCAAAATAGAATCACTGTTGCTGCTCTCTACGTAATATTTTATTGCAGCAGAAATACAATATTAAATCTGTGGATTGGTATTATTTAACAGAAATAACTTCTGCAGGGAAAAACTGCCTTTGCTAATGGCATCCAACTTGTTTCAGTTCTATTTTCTATCTTATAACCACACTTTTGTGTGCCAGACAGGATGTAATGTGGAGAAAGGACATTTGTTGTTGTTTTTAATAGGTTGGGCTCCATTAAGTTGCTCTTATCTGAGTTTGAAAAGGTCATCAAGGTTTTTTTGCTGCCTGTTTTCCATTACATTTAAATTCTTCATTAACGAAAAGATGATCACAATATGCATTTTCGCAAACTATGTCATGAAAGGCAGAGGGAGCAGGATAGGTTTCAGTCTAGGTAATGTATGCGCCACCTTATTGTGTCTGATTTTCACTGCTGAACTGTAATGAAACCAAAATATAAAAATATATTTTGTTTTGAGTTAATGTTCAAATTTTAATTCTAAAATTATGCAAATTTTGGAGTTTTCCAAATAAATAGGATTTCCGGGCATTCTGTTTTCTAAAATGTGTCTCCATCAGTTTCTCCACCCATACCTTGATCTGTCTGTTTGTTCACCCACTTCTCCATCCATCCCTGTGCTAGTATGCATCTACATATTCCTTCAACTATTTTTGCCTATACTCAACCATCCTTTCCTCCATTTGTTTATCCATCAATCCCTTTGTGCTTTTTTCCATCATCTCTATGTCTGTCCACCCATCCCTTTCTGATTCTGTCTATCCATTTTGCCATTTTAAAATGGCTTAAAAGGACAGATAACTCCCAAATCAGAGTCTCATAGAATTTTTTTGTGACTTAAATAACTTGAAGAACTCAGCATTGGGCCTGGAGGTCATATCAACCATTTGTGCGCCACTTTTTCTTTGACTACCCTGAGTGGTACAACGAGGACAGCTCCAGTGTTTACAAGCCAGTGGAAGGTTTCTCTTTAAGTACAAGTAGCCTGACATTTGTCCCTTGCTTAGGGGAGCGGAAAATGCAGAAAAAAAATCCTTTGTTCACAAGGAAGAAGGAAAGGTCCATGTTCCAGAGGTCATTCACACTCCCATCTAAGAAAAAATAAAACGAGCTAAAAAGAGCATGCTCTTTATGACCAAAGGCAAAACATCTCCCATGTGGAGTTGAAAATTAGGTCAGTGGAGAACGTTTCTGTGCAAGATTGCAAAATAATTTCATTAACGTTGTGTAAAATTAGCCATTTTTGATAATTTGCTTTTTCAGAAACAAGTTTTAAACCACTATTGGAAGCATATTTTTAATTTCGAGCTTTTTATTTTTAAAGTTATATGTGTCGCTATATCTTGATTTATGTATGTTATAAGTGAGATTTATTTGCCTTTACTATCTTGTCTGGCGTCTGAACCATCCTGATTGCCAGTGGAAGTGGGTTAGTCCACTTACTGTGACCCTATTCCCAGTATACCCCAGTGGAGGGAAAATTAGCAGGGTGTTTTTTTTTTCTCTACTGGTAAGAAGATTTCTAATTAGCCACTCTTTAGTGCGAAGCTTCCCACAGGCTTTGTTTAATTTTTCCAGTCGCCGCAGTGCCTCCCTTCCCTCACTGTCCTGTTTTTTTATTTTTTTAACGGGATTTATCAGGGATGAAGAGAGTTTGACAGAACGTAGTAAACCATCAATGCCAAATAAGGTAGCACAGCCTACCCAGTCCATGAACGTCATTGCAGAGGCAACACATATTACAGTAATACCATTTTGAAATAAATGGGTGTGTAATCAAGATCTCATTTGTTTACTTATGCTGGTTTCTCATTAAGTATGTTTTCCTTGCTTAAATCCATGTCTTCTTGGGGAAAACGAGCTCTAACAATCTTCTGACTGAACACAATCACACGTCACAGTTTCCATTTCAGCTCATCTGATGGAGTGGGATATCCTTGCTTGAAACAGATGTTCTTAGCCTCCCCCTGCCCCCCAGCAGTTCCAGCTGCATGTCTTCAAATGATCAAAAATAGTTTTCCCATTTTTGGGTGTACAGTTTTAAGAAACTCATCTAAACCCCTTTTTTCTTTCCCTGCAGCCCATTCTCTCTTCCTCTCCTCTCAGATGGGCACAGCAGAGGTTTACACGTCTGTCACCACTCTGTACTGTCCACAGAGCGCGCTTTAAAGAGCCTCTGAGTCATTGCTTTTATCTTCACCCTTTCAAGCTGTGTGATGTCTAACTGAATGGAAAATATCTCTGGTGGAAGACTGGTGGTTTCTGTTCTTGGTTTCTGTGAAATCTATAAATATAAGCCATTAATAATCAAAAATGGTGGCCTTCAGCTGTATATCATTCATGCGTCTCTTATGGGTTTGATCTTTATTTTTTAAGTTTTAATGTTTTTGTTAAGGAAAACATCTTTAAAATAATAAAAGATGCAAGATTAACTCGGATCACCACCTATCAGTGTTTTTCTGTTTGTAACTCAAACTAAGCTAGAAGTGAAGCCAAGGGAAGTTTGAGAACAGTTTAATCTTTCAGGTCTAATAAACATCTACAGCTTTATTGGTGCTTATTAGATTTAAGCAGAGCTTGAAATATGTTGTTTACGTTTTCCGTTTATTTTATTGGGTCTTGCTGGAGCCTTTTGTGAGGGAAATGGAACATCCTGAAGTGTGTTATAGCCTTTTGCAGGGGATGAGTTGGTCATTAATAACACTGAAAACATGACTGTTTTTCTGATCCGAGAAACAATAACTTTTAATCATTTCTCTAAAACACCTTTATTAGTTGTAGCTGATTAATCTCCCCCACCTCCGTTCATTTACAGTTGTAACTTGTTTTGTTAGGGGTTCGATTCAAATTTAGGGTATTACAGTAAATCACATTTTGTTTGAAATGAGATTCTGCCACAGTATTGAAATATGCAATTTTGTCATTGATATGTCTGGAAAGGGTTATAAAATACTGTTTATAATTCAGATTTCTCTCTTTTTATTTGCTTAATGAATGCATCTCAAATTTCAAAGTACCAAAAGTGTCATTTCTGTCCACAGTCGGTGACAAAGTGCCTGCAGACATCAGGCTGACTTCTATAAAGTCGACCACCCTGAGGGTAGATCAGTCGATTCTTACAGGTAAAGTCCCTTTCATCACCTTTTCAATTTCCTTTGGTGCACTGTGATTTCAGTCTCTTTGTTAAAATGTAACTGTATGAAATGTATTTGTGTTTATTTTGACTTTACACATGACAATCAATGAGACTATAGAACAGAAATTAGAACGCATTTTAAAAATCGTCCTGAATTAGTGGGTGGATGGTTTTCCTGTGAAGTTGGTGAACAGGGTTAGGAGAGGATAGTGAAGGATGGCTGATGTTCGGGAGAAGTAGTGAATCAACTCTTTAAATCTCTCGTCTTGCTCTGCTGCCTTAATTGGTAGCAAATTCCATGGGATATTTTAGTGTTTGAGCTATTTTTCTCCTCTCTTTCCTTCCCCATTCATGGCCATGCCGCCTTTCAGACGCTCTCCGTCTCGTTCTGTTTGAGCTTTACAATTCACGCACAGTTGATTATGCCCAAAAGCGCTCACAAACGGTGTGTAAGCTCATATTAGATAAGGCCTTTGAAAGGCAGCACCAGGGCAGTATCTGATACTTGTCAGGTTCGCTCAGTCAACTGCTAAGCCTTTTCCACACTTCTGTTTAAAATGTCAGCCGGGCACCACTGTTACCTCTTCATGCTCTGCTGTGTAGAAACTCACTCTGTTTCCTGTTCTCATGACTCTCGTTTCGCCGTCTTACAGGAGAGTCTGTATCAGTGATCAAGCACACAGATCCCGTTCCAGATCCACGAGCCGTCAACCAGGACAAAAAGAACATGCTCTTTTCTGTGAGTGACTCAAAAGATTTTCTTGTTTTCTATTTCATATATTTGACTACATTTAGGTGCCATACTCTTCCATGTCTTTTAATCTTTTTTTTGTCCTGTTGGGCCTTTTTCACATAAACTTTTTTTCTGAAGAGATACAGTGATTTACAACACAATTCACAGGGATTCATTTTTTCCTAAATTTGTCACCTACCCACAAACCTCTACATATTAATGGGATTTTATGTGACAGGATCTTGATACAAGATTAAACAAATGATTATCTGAAAAGTGTGGTGTGCCTTTGTATACAACCCACCTTGTAGAACCACCTTTGACTACAATTATTGCTGCAGGTCTTCCCAGGTATATTTCTACCAGCCTTGAAAACCTAAAGAAAAAAATAAGTCTCTGCACATTATGCTGTTTGAAATAGCTTTGACTAGGCCAAGTTGACAAACGTAAGCCAAGTTATGTGTTTAGCAAAGTCATCATTCACAGCCCCATGTCTTAACCGCTTCAACATGACAAAAAGTGACGATATGCTTGCAGTTCATTGTATCTGAATACTTTTTTTTTAGCTCAGATTTTTTTGTTTTGACATGTTGGCTATTTCTAGTAAACATTTCACCCATTTTGCAGCTCTTTAAATGTCTTGCTCTACTAATCTGTGTGTTTACCGCTCAACCTCAACAGGGCACAAACATCGCAGCAGGTAAGGCTGTAGGCGTGGTGGTGGCCACAGCCGGCAGCACAGAGATTGGCAAAATTCGAGATGAGATGGCGTCCACAGAGCAGGAGCGCACGCCCCTGCAGCAGAAGCTGGATGAGTTTGGGCAGCAACTATCCAAGGTTAACAAATCTCCATTTTCCAGTCAGAACTTCTAATTTGGATCATATAAATTTGTGCAAAATGCACTGTATTCATTCTATTTGCTCAAAATCATCTTTAAATCTGAGCTACTGTTTTATCACAGGTCATCTCACTGATCTGTATTGCTGTTTGGATCATCAATATTGGACATTTTAACGACCCGGTCCATGGAGGCTCTTGGATCCGAGGTGCAGTCTATTATTTCAAGATCGCGGTGGCTCTGGCAGTCGCTGCTATTCCTGAGGGTAAGCCGAGCCACAAGGATAATACAGCCCATCTAGAATTATTTTTGTTCTTTAGACATACAAAATACTGCTACAATTTAAGATTTTTTTTATATAGCCTATATATAACAGGTTAGGATATAAAGCAATAAAGGAAAGTCACATTTTCTTTCCTAGAGTGAGATATTTTTCTAAGCTAAGTAACACTCTTCCCCTGAACGGACCTGCTGTAACCTCTCCAGGTCTCCCTGCTGTCATCACTACCTGTCTGGCTTTGGGAACGCGCCGCATGGCCAAGAAGAATGCCATTGTCCGCAGCTTGCCCTCCGTGGAGACCCTCGGCTGTACATCTGTCATCTGCTCTGACAAAACTGGGACGCTGACCACCAATCAGATGTCTGTCTGCCGGGTAAGAGCGCTAGTTTTTCAGAAGAGAGAAAAGTCCTTGGTGGGTTTCACAGTTTTACTGCTCACCACAGTCAGGAGTCGGCTTGACAGGCACCAGCAAACAAGAAATTGGACAAATGCTGAACAGTGTCAGTCGGTTAGTTAGTTCTAAATTTTTGATTCTGTTTCAGCATATTAGCAAGAAAAATTTATCACGAGAATTAATATTTAACCTTTATTTTAGCTCTGCTTATCTACACGGTGGGCTGAGAGAAACTTGCATTTGATCAATAAAATGTTTAAATACTTTTATGATGAAGATAAAAAGTAGGATGCTATAGTGAAGTTTAAAAGGGGGGGGGAGTAGGATGCATTTATAACCTGTCTGCACAAAAACAGTTGTGTGTAGCAGCCTGAACCACAAGCACATGAACATACCAGCAGCAATGTTCTTAGGTTTGTGAAGAAATGGTGCAGCTCTTTTCTCTACAGAGTAGCTAAAATTAGTAAAAAAATAATCAGTTTCCAGCTTTTGTTTGAGACTAAAAAGGGCATCATTTAATTTCACCCAGTTCAAGCCGGTCACGTGAAAGTATAGCATTGCAAAGTTTGTAAAAAACCATAATGCCAGGCCTTTCCTTCATCCTGTGTTATTAGCATAAATATCTTCATATTGTTTCATCTTGTCGGTTGTTGCTTAGCTAAGTGCACAGTTCTCCATTTCAGTCCTTCTATATTTGTGGATGCGTTTTCTGCCACCGCCCCTCCGTTCCAGCAGAATCCTGATCAGCATGCAGTAGTTAGTCAGCAGCATAAACCAGTTGAGTTGCATAACTGACCTTGTGTCTCTTTCTGCCTTGCCTCGATATCTGCATCTCTCTCAAGTCAATAGTGCTCACATAAAGCCTTCACATCATTTTAAATTAATATTTTGGTTTTCATCTCTGCTCTCTTTCAACTCTAGTTATTAGAACCACTAATTTGACGACTGGATAAGATGCTGTGTCTTGAAGTACTTGAAGCGCAAACAGTTGCGGAATAATCCCCTAAAATAGTAAAATAATGGTGATATATATAAGGAATGAAGAGTAATATAAATGTTCCGCAAAAAAACTCTAGCATGGTCAGTTTGTGGATTTAAAAAGATGTTTATAAGGGTTCTATTTAACTGTTTCCCCCCTAATGGCATTATAGTTTTCTACTGTTTATTCTTGGACCTGAATGCCACTAAGAAGATTGTACCCAGGTTCCTGTAAGATGACATTTATAGACCTGACCCACCACAGTGTTCTTTATCTGCTTTGGATCAGGATTTTACTGTTTTTAAACACTGTTCAGTGTTGTAACATGCTGCCACCTGCTGGACTAAGATTAGAATTGTTTTTTAAACGGTTTTGACATCCGCCTAGAAGTTGGGTGTAAAATATCAAGCATTTTTGTATCAAGTAGTTTAACAAAAAAAATGGTTTGTTTCTTGTTTTCAGATGTTTATTATTGATAAAACCGAGGGGGATCACTGTCCGTTAAAGGAATTCACTGTTACAGGCTCCACATACGCTCCAGATGGAGAAGTGTGAGTATTCAGTGCCTTTTAAATGTCTGAGGTCATATAGGTGTACCTTCAGCTAACATGTCTGGTTCTTTCCCTTACTTGTTGTGCTTGTCTCATTTCTTTAGCTTTCATAATGGCAAACCAGTAAAATGCTCCCAGTATGATGCCTTGGTTGAGCTGGCCACTATCTGTGCTCTCTGTAATGACTCATCACTGGATTATAATGAGGTTGGTGATTGTTTTGGATGTTTTTCTGGTTATTTATTTTATTATTTTTTTAATTATTAAATGGTTTATCGCTCATCAATGTTTGTTCCGTCCAGACCAAAGGTGTTTATGAGAAGGTGGGAGAAGCCACGGAAACGGCGCTGACATGTCTGGTGGAGAAAATGAATGTGTTTGATACAGACATTAAAAACCTGTCCAAGGTTGAGCGAGCCAATGCCTGCAACTCTGTAAGTAACCTTTAACCCCGTATCTATTGTTTTCTTTTGTAATGGTTTAAAATTCACCCCCCAAATTCTCATATTTGTCTTTTGTTTTATCACAGGTGATCAAGCAGCTCATGAAGAAGGAGTTCACTTTGGAATTTTCCAGAGACAGGAAGTCTATGTCTGTTTACTGCACTCCAAATAAAGCACGGTCCTCTGTTGGCAAGATGTTTGTAAAGGTAAAAACTTCTTCTACTGAAACTGTAATTCCTGTGTTTCCTGGAACAAAGCTGGTGATGAGTATTGTCAAAGGCTGAATTTGTGTGAGACAATGAAATGCAGTATAGAAAAATTTGTATTTTCAAAATGCATTCCCTTGCTTGTAGTCTTAATCCACTCATCAGTCCATCCATTCATTTGTTTGCCCATTTCGTTGTCTATTTGTCTGTGCATGCATCACTCCATCCATTCATTTGTCCAGGATCTGTCCATCATCAGTCCATCTGTTTTGCTGTTCATTCATCCATTCTTTAGTTCTGTCAACCCATCAATCAACCCATTTGTCCTGGATCTGTCATCCATCCATCTGTTCATCCACTTATTCATTCATCCATTCATTTTTACATCCATCCATTCATAGGCTTTATGATCTTTCATCCACTCATTTGCCCCTTTTTTTCTGTTGACCATTTAGCCATGTGTCCATTCATCCACCATCTGTTTTCTGGCATTCATTCCTTTTCCCCAGTTTGTAGTTTTTGCAGGGTCTATTTGTAAAACTTCACCGCTGTCTACCTTAAATTCAGATGAGTTTTGCATATATTTTTTTAACATCGCCTTTTTAAAAGACGATTAAAAAGGACTGAATACTGGAAATGCCTACAGTTATTAAATATAACACGTGTAGGAATCTGGAGACAGACGCCTTTTACTCGTAACAAACTGGTATTTCTTGTCCATTTCGCTATTTTAACCATCTTTGCTCATAGGGTGCCCCAGAGGGAGTTATTGACAGGTGCACACACATCCGTGTTGGCAGCAACAAGGTGCCGATGACCCCTGGCATCAAGGAGAGGATCTTGTCTGTGATCAGAGAGTACGGGACCGGCAGAGACACTCTGCGCTGTCTGGCTCTGGCGACGCGAGATAACCCTGTAAACAAAGAGAGCCTTGTGTTGGAAGACTCTTCTCGCTTTGTGGAATATGAGGTAAGAGGGGAAGATAATCTGTACTTTGTGTTTTATTTATTTTATTTTATTTTTGTAAAGTTTTATCTGTGTTCGTTTTTCAGACTGATCTGACGTTTGTGGGCTGCGTCGGCATGCTGGATCCACCCAGAGCGGAGGTGGCTGCTTCCATCAGGCTTTGCCGTCTTGCAGGCATCAGAGTGATCATGATCACCGGAGACAACAAGGGTAACATCTGCAAATCGCAAAACTGCAACGTCCGGAATGCTTGACTTGTGGAAAGTCTCGCTGATGAAACGTTGCGTGTCTGAATGTTTCAGGTACGGCAGTAGCCATCTGCAGACGTATCGGCATCTTTGGGGAGGAGGACGATGTTTCCAGCATGGCTTTCACTGGGAGAGAGTTTGATGACCTCTCACCTGCTGCACAGAGAGATGCTGTGGTCAAGGCTCGCTGCTTCGCTCGCGTTGAGCCAGCACATAAATCCAAGATCGTCGAGTATCTGCAGTCCTACGATGAGATCACAGCTATGGTAAGAAGGAGCTGTTCCTCCAGTTTTCTGTTAATAGCCGTTCTAGAAGATGTTTGTCGACGTCGTGCCTGGTTTTGTGTTGGCTGTAGACCGGTGACGGAGTGAATGACGCCCCTGCTCTGAAGAAGGCTGAGATTGGCATTGCCATGGGCTCCGGAACAGCTGTGGCCAAAACGGCGTCGGAGATGGTGCTGGCTGATGACAACTTTTCCACCATCGTAGCCGCAGTCGAGGAAGGCAGAGCTATTTATAACAACATGAAGCAGTTCATCAGATACCTCATCTCCTCCAATGTTGGTGAAGTTGTCTGGTAAGGATTTTCCCAATTCTCCATTTAAAACATTTCTCTCTCTCTCTCTCTCTCTCTCTCTGTGTCTCTCTCTCTCTCTCTCTCTGTGTCTGTNTCTCTCTCTCTCTCTCTCTCTCTCTCTCTCTCTCTCTCTCTCTCTCTCTCTCTCTCTCTCTCTCTCTCTCTCTCATAACTCTGATACTTGATGTGGTTGCAGCATCTTCCTGACTGCAGCTCTGGGTTTCCCTGAGGCTCTCATCCCCGTTCAGCTGCTCTGGGTCAACCTGGTGACTGATGGGTTGCCTGCCACTGCCTTAGGATTCAACCCCCCCGACTTGGACATCATGAGCAAACCTCCGCGAAACGCTCGGGAGCCCCTCATCTCCGGGTGGCTTTTCTTTAGATACCTTGCCATTGGATGTAAGTTGGGACCGTATAGAAAGTCGATCCTTAGCAAATCCATGCTCCGTATTTTACCTGCCATGTTATTGCTGTTTACTTCTTCAGCAGCTCTTTTGTGTCATCTTAACAGGTTACGTTGGAGCTGCTACTGTTGGCGCCGCTGCTTGGTGGTTTGTTGCTGCTGAGGATGGACCAAGGATCACCTTTTACCAGCTGGTAGGTGTTAACCCTTTGCTTTCCAGTTCACCTCATTTATCTGCTGTAAAGTCTAATCTTTCATCATCGATCACCTCCTACAGAGCCATTTCCTGCAATGTGGCCCAGAGAACCCCGACTACCAGGGTCTGGACTGTAAGGTTTTTGAGTCCCCTTACCCCATGACCATGGCCCTGTCGGTGTTGGTTACTATAGAGATGTGCAATGCCCTCAACAGGTTGGTCTGAGGAATCCATACAGACATAATTACATTTGTGTACATTTAACCTTATTTAAAGTAGGTCAATCCAAAAGTATCCATACCCTTTAAACATTTCCACATTTACATTAAAACTACTGATATAAGTTTATTTTAATGCCATTTTATAAGGTTAACCAACCACAGTGAGCTCACCACTGTGAAGGGGAAGAAAAGGGGAAATGGTTTTGCAACTTTTTAAAAAATCTGAGATGTAGAGACTTTGGAGAATTCCTTGTATAGCGGCTGAAGTTTGATAGTTTCTGAACATAAATTTTCAAGTCTTGCCACAGATTTGCAATAAGGTGTGTTCTACTCCATCTCTGGCTTTGTGTTTAGGGTCTTTGTGTTTTTCAGCTTGAAACAAGTTTTCTGTAATAAAAAAAACAAAAAACCATTAAGCTCACATCTTCACATTCATTCCCACGTATTGTAAATTTTTAGACGGTGTTATGTTTTGCATCTTTGGCTAAAAGGTGCATTGTGGCCTCATCTGACCCGTTAAATTCTCTAACAAACCTCAGGGGCCCTCAGAGAACAGCTGCATTTGGACTAAAAATAGATTAGTGATTTAGTGTCATTTGAAGGCAGTTTGTTGCACTAGACTCTTTTTTTTTTAGGGGTCATTGAAGTAAAGGGGGAGAATAAAATTCCTCACCATAGTTTTTAGAGATTTATTTGTAAACATTTTCAGTTTACAATCATGCATTACTTTGTGTTGATCTGTTGCATAAAGTCTCATAAGGTACGTTGAAGTTTGGTGTTGAAGGGTACAAATGCTATATTGAGGCGAGTTTTTATGCACAAACACAGAAAATCTCATGAGGAGAACGAAGCTTTTCCATCCAGTGGAAGTATTTAATAAAGATCTCGTTTTGTTGTCGTGTCTCAGTGTGTCAGAGAACCAGTCGCTGCTGCGGATGCCTCCCTGGGAGAACGTTTGGCTGCTGGGTGCCATCTGCCTCTCCATGTCCCTTCACTTCCTCATCCTCTATGTGGAGCCGCTTCCAGTACGAAATTTACACAGTTGTATCATTGCAGTTTTAAAGCCCTGGCAGTGTATTTATTCTTCCTTTCTCTTCTACAGATCATCTTCCAGATCACCCCTCTTAACCTCACCCAGTGGCTAATGGTGCTGAAGATCTCGCTGCCCGTCATCCTGCTTGATGAGCTGCTGAAGTTTGCTGCCAGGAACTACTTGGAGCGCAACAGAGAGCTGGAGAAGCTCCCCAGCTCCAAAGGCTGCTGCCTGTTTGCATGTATGGAGGGCATCTCCTGGCCCTTCGTGGCCATTTCCCTCCCTCTGGTCCTCTGGATCTACAGCTCTGACACTAACCTGGCTGACATGTTCATGTCCTGACTGACTTGAGCACAACCTCAACCTTTTGTTCCATTCCCTCCCCTCTCCCTCAGCCCCCAACTCCACCCCTCACCCACTGCCATCACCTCCTCCTTTCCTTCTCTCCCTACCTTCCTAATTGTTAGTAGCTAGCTAGCGTGTGTATGCGTGTGCATTTGTAGAGTCAGTTGTGTGTGCTCGTGTGAGCTTGTGTGCACGAGAAGGACCAACTGTAACTCATGAAACGCAACAAATAATATATATATATTAAAAAAAAGTTAAAATTTAAGTCGCCTATTTCAGGTGGGTCAGGACTTATGAATGACTGAGGCTTTGAAGTGACTCCCATAGGATTGGACTTTGTTGCTGATTTAAGAGCAAATATAGTGTTGCCAGTTCCCCCCCCCCCCATTGTCAATTTTGCCTTTAAGGTATGTTTTGGATTTTAGGATTATCTGCTTTCTGCCCTACAGCACTAATGCTAGAGAATTTGTTTTTTAGGCTCCCCTTCTCCTGAACACGTTAAAAAGTAAAGATATCAAATAAGTTGATCTGTACAGAGATTGAACACTATTTTATGCAATTTTTTTTAAATGGCTTTGTAAATTGTTTAACCAGCGTGGCTTAGAAAAACCGCCTTGATTTACTTTCTGTTAACCATTGTGTCTTTATTGCAAATTCAAAACTCTCTGAGAGGACAAGCTCCATTTGGCAGACAAGAAACAAGGGAAAGGTTTGGGATGCTCAGCTTAAACAAAAAGGAAAAAATAAAATCCTGAGAAACAAAAAAAAATGCTGCATGCCCTTTGACCAAGCATGAACTGTTTGTGGTTTCTCATTTCTAATTTAAATGTGTACGCCCACCCCACCTTGTTAAAACGTAAATAGCTTTGTGGATTTTTTATTTCAATTTTATTTTTTTTACGATATTGACTAAAAATGAAGTCGGTTTTTCTGCACTGGGCAGAGCACAGCTACCTCAGTATGATGAAAAATGCTTTTTTTTTTTAAAATAGTTTTGCTCATCTCAAGATGCTTTCCCTCGACACGTCTTGCTAAAAGATAACATCTGAGTTGTGCCCCCTACTTGCTTGTGCAGAAAACGAAGAACATCTTCCTTCCCCTTTAATTTTTTTCTAAGGATGTGTCTTATTTGTATTGATTGTGACATTCTTTAACTTAATTTGTTGTGGAGACAGAGCTGGGTGGCGATGCTTTATGTTGTCTTACCATTTCCATAGTGTTTGATTCAAAGGACATCAAAAAATATCTTACAATACTAATACAAGTTCTTCAAATGAACATTGATTTCTGATCAAAACCCTAAATGTTGTTTTGGTTTCTATAAAAAAAGAAAAAATACACTCACAATGAACCATTTGAATCAAGTGTTTTCTGTCTATTATGTTTGAGGCTCATGGTTATTACATTTCATATCCAGTGTTTTTGTATGTGCATATATTACTATAACAACAATTTAGGTAATACGAATGCTTTGGATTTTCTGAGTACAGATGTTGGACCAGATCCTTCAGTAATTTGCATTTGTGGATGTTTTCCATGTGTGAAAAACTCAACTAAAGCATGATTTTAGGTAGAAGCCTGGTTGTTCTCACTGCCTGTGTTTGTCTTAACAATTGTGTGCTTTTATTTTCTTCAATGCCTTCCATTGGCTCCCCTGTCATTAGAGTGAGTATCCATTTCTTACATCAACTACATACTGAGCCTTAAAAGTACTCAAACCCCTGGAACTCTTCCATATTTAACATGTTACAACTACAAACTACTGTATTTTATTTGAAAGACCAACACAAAGTGCATACATGTAAAATGGGAGAAACTGGGTGACATTATTGGGTGACATTTGGACGCTATACTATATAGGGATATCAGAATAAAGAGTGGCAAGGATAAATGCATGCCACATATTTAACACTAGTTTCCCTTCCACTTTGTTTCTTTGAATAGCTGTATCACATTTAATCCCAATAAAAATACATTAAAGTTTGATTGTAATGTGATAAAATATCAAAGGTTCAAGGTGCCGTACATCACCACACACTGTCCTATTGAAGTATTTTGGGATTTTTCTCATTTAGATGCAATTTAAGCTAGGATATCTTCATATGTAAACATGCATATGCAAGGAAGTAATCATGCCATCATTTCACCACATCTCACTTTTGTGAACCTCACTGTGTGCTGTACTTTTCACCTCTGGACACTTGCTTATATTCACATTGTAAAATGTTAAATTTTCATGCGGGCTTCACACACTTGACTGTTTCTCTTTTTTCTTTTTCTAGGTCAGTTTTCATGAAAGCTTTTGGCAATCAAAGCAGAATAAGAAGCTGGGAATCGTCTTTCCACCAAGTGTGCGTTCACGCATAATTTCCCTCACTGCAGACACCTTGATGACCAGCAACACACACACACTGGTGAAAAGAACATGTTTTCAGAATGCATACAGTTATCCTGCTAGTTGTCCCTTTCTCCTCCAACTTATAACACAATAAAATTCCCGCAGTGAGTCACACATCCCTCTGCGTGCAAATGCTAAATTAGGACGATAATCCAGCTATATGTGCAGGGACGTCCTGAAACGCTCCCCTCCTGAATCCTCCTTGCATGAAGAAGTTCTTCCATTGGTAGCTCGTCGCTCGCATTGATCACTTTGCAGAAAAAGTGGGTTGAATGGTCATAGCTGTACATCAGTGTACAAAAACATTCATGCATGCGTTTCAGCTGTATGTAGGCTTTACAAATTTGTATTTATAGATTCTAATGTATAATACTCTAATGACTTAAAGAGCGTTTTAAGAAAGATAAAGAAAAGTTGTAAAATCACTTTTTATTGTAATGGTTTGGGTCATTTGCACAATGTTGGACATGGACGTCCGATTCATGCTGAACTTGACTGTGCTTAACCTTAGAGTTTCTTTTTTTAAAATAGTATCTTTTTTTTAATCCCATCACTTAATGTGAGAATACCACTCACTCTGCCAGTTAATTTCATGAATTAGCCAATAGCATCTAGGTTAGCAGACTGTCGCTCATTTCTCAGTGAACCTGCAATACGGCTCTTGATTTTTCTTATTGCCTTGACATTCCTATAATTATCTGTCTTTATCAACTACTGTAAAACTGTGACTTAATGTGAGGAACCCTGTATGGTCTCCTCCTGACACCTGGTTGAAGAACAATATTAACCATATGTAAACGTCAATCATTACTGAAGGCTGATAATGATTGTACAGTACGTACATTACTGAGGTTGTGATTTCAGGTAAATAAAATAATCTAGTATTTGATTTGTTGTCTTTATTTTTATGTCGCCAATATCATATTTTTAAGGGGAAAACGAATACAATTATTGTTGCACTTGTGGTAACAGATGTGAGAACTTCAATAAGTTATTTTATTGACTTGTCAGAACTCTCACTGAAACATTGGAAGTACTGAACCTTTAATTTGTGTACATTCATGATTTATAAAATGAAATCACTGATGCCATTTCCAGTCCTGCCATCAAAAACATTTAAATTGTAACAGCTTTGGTTGTGACTTACCAGCTCTGGTAGGTTTGATGTGAAATAAACGGTGAATATTTGAGGAGGGTAAATGAGAGGTTGTCATTGGATAAGGACCTAAAACCAAATAAAAGAATGATCAAAGTAAATTTTCATGGCTATCTCGTAACCGAAACTTGGAAAACATCTGTAAGTGATCCTTAAAAAAATGTGGAATGGTTGAAAAGCTCTCTTGTGTGCTCCTACCCTGAGAAATGTCATCGGTGGACAATATAACAATGGGAATAATTTCTGCAGTGCTGGTAAGTTGCGGGGACTGAAATGCGAAAAATTCTCCCCTTCTGACAGAACCGTTCTATTCAGGAATGTATAACAAAAAAATCATTAGTAGGTCCTACGTCCTAATGATGACAAAATAATTTTGACTTTCTACAAAGTCATAAATGTAGAGGAAGGAATTCTGAAATGGCTTAACAAAACAATTCAATGAATATTGACATGTAAATATCTCAAATTAGAACTTGGTGGCTAGTGGGTTCAAAGTCTCAAATATTTAAGATTTAAATTTGTAATTTTAGAAATAATCCTGACACATTCAGTCATAATTTTATCTCAAAATTGAAATGTTTGCTTAGAGCCATTTTTTCTTGTTTTAAGTCGAACAAAATTTTTGAATTATGAATTTAATCTCATAATTACGACTTTGAAAATCCGGACGAGGCGTTTCGAATTTTCACACTGAAGACATTGACATGGAACAGAACGAGTGTTGGGACAAATTTTCCCCACCAGGGGGCGCTGATAAAATAGGGTTCCAGCATCACCACTGGGATTAATCGCGCTCACTCAGCAGGTACCAACTACAGTCTTTAAACTGTATCCAGAGGTAGTAAAATATATTATTGCAAAATTAATACAAATTAATATGTCAAAAATAAATTTGGGAGGGCTGAGATTAAAAGCAGCCACGTGCTCAACCCCTTAGCTCCCCTTTGATTTACGAATTGATGTTGATATTAGAAAGTCTGAAAAATGTAACACAATAACAAGCCTCATCTTTTTAAAGACGTATCTCCAAAAATGACTGGAAGACATTCGAAGTAGTCAATTGATTAGAGGCAGCTTTCCTGCTCTGCCCCTTTAACTAGTCGACCACAGTCCCTCCTGGTCCCGCCCCTTCTTGCAGACCCTCTGTTTTACTGGTCGGAGGTGGGAGCGCACTAACAGCAGCAGCAGCATCACGTCGGAAGACACGGGATGAATCCAAGGAAGGAGACATGAAAACCAACAATACCAAGCAGGTGCGCTGTGGAAGATATGGGGAAAAGAAAGCAAGTTTTTTAGTGACGCTGTACCCAGCCGCTTAAATCAGTCATTAATCCTCTGCTGTTGTGACCTCTCGCTTTTTTTGCGCTTTTTTTTTTCTCAAGCCATTCTCCCCCCTACACTGCTGGCACAAAGACGCTTATTCTAAGGAGCTGCACCTGGGATTATAGTCAGTCCGCAGGAGTGAACAGATCAGTTACATATATAACGATGGAATGAGAAGCAGTGACAGCAAGTAATGGGAGCAGGATTAAATCACTTTCTTCTTTTTGTGCCCCTGTAAATTCCCCCCTGGTTCCCCCATCCGTCACCCAGCGAAGACGTACTGTCATTGTCTCGAAACGAAATCGATTTACTCTTATTTTAAAACGATGTTTTTGCCGGAATGATGCACAAGAAACTCTATTATGTCTATAGATTTTTATTCCCTTTTGATTCATTGCGCATTCCCCGTGTTCCCCTCTGAATGAGCAGCCGGTTTCTCTTGTTCAGGATGCGACTGCGCAACCTTCGGCAAGTACCAGCAATTAGGCTGTGTGTTTGTGCACGAGTTTCCTAAAAGCTTACAAGAAAAAGTTCCCCCGTTTTTTTTTCTTTTTTTTTTTTTAAATTGGACGTCGCCGTTATTGTCTGTAAAAATAATTTTAAAAAAAGCAACTGTGGCGTTCTGGACTCAGAGGGGTCAAACGGTGCGCCCTTGGCATCACACCAACCCCCTCCTTGTGTCTGAACCAGGGTCCGTCACAGAAAATAATTCAAGCACAATATGGTGGAGCCCGTTGGATTCATAGAGGCTTGGAAGGCACAATTCCCTAATTCGGAGCCCCCCAAGATGGAGCTGCGGTCCATTGGTGGTATTGAGCAGGAGCTGGAGAAGTGCAAAGCGTCCATCAGACGCCTCGAACAGGAGGTGAACAAGGAGCGCTTCCGCATGATCTACCTGCAAACCCTCCTGGCTAAAGAGAGGAAGAGCTATGACAAACAGCGGTGGGGTTTCAGGAAGACACCATTGAATGAGGGGGTAGACCCTGCAGCCACGCAGGGTACAGAGTCACCATCTCAGCAGCCCCACATGCAGGAGACTGGTGGAGTTGGAGGTGCTGGAGGATACGCTGTGGTTGATAGGAGTCGTTTTCAGCCACTAGGGGATGGTACTGGCAGGTCCAAACCTAGGCCCCCACCAGCCAGGAAGTCAGCTTCCCATGGAGATGGCTTGGAGTCGGCGTTTGACTCACCCCAACAAGCAGAGTCTATGTCCTGTGACAACCTCGATGGCCTCTCGCCATCTAAGCAGAGGGGTGGCATCACCCTGTCCCCCCGCAGGCCCACACTTCCACCCCCAGACAAGGATCTGCCTTCTGACCCCAAAGATAAGCTCGGTATGGGACTTGGTGTAGCAGCTCTCAGGTCCAACTTTGAGAGGATCAAACGGGCCAACTCTCACTCTGCTGGAGATGTAGGTAAGGGTCAGGAAAAGCAACTACCACCACCACCACCGTTCTACACCAACATGGAATTCCATCATGAGAGGGGTTTGGTCAGGGTCAACGACCGAGATGTGTCAGATAAAATCAGCTCCCTGGGTACTCAGGCCATGCAGATGGAGCGAAAGAGGTCTCTTCACTCCCTTCCAGGCAATCTGGCAACAGTGGCAGGTGAACTTCGTGCCAGGCCGGTGTATAGAGGACGGTCTACTGAGAGCACCTGTGGCTATGACGCAGAATACGAAGATGGGGAGCCCAACCAGCGACATTCAGGGAGGGCCAATGGGGGTAAACCTCCACCTCCGCCTTGGCAACCGTCTGAGTTCCAAGCCTACTCCAGCGTCTATGTTGGTGGAGTGATGATGGGTGAAGGTGGTAGTGGGGATGGACGTGGAGGTAGCAGTGGAATCACAATGAGGGACCACAGCCGAGCTGATGATCATCTCCTGACTTGGCCACGCCGCTCTTACTCTCCCGGTAGCTTTGAGGATGCTGGAGGAGGTGGTGGCTACACACCAGACTGTAGCTCCAATGAGAACCTGACATCCAGTGAGGAGGACTTCTCATCTGGCCAGTCCAGTCACGTCTCTCCAAGTCCCACCTCAGCCTTCCGTCGTCCATTCAGAGAGAAGAGCAGGTCGCCTTCCCAAAACTCTCAAAACTCCCAACACTCCTATGACAGTAGCAGCCCTCCTACACCACAGTCTCAAAAGTGTCACCACAGGCAGCAGGGAGGCCATTTGGTCATGTCTGAGGCAACTATTGTGAGTGTTCGCAAGACAGGTCAAATCTGGCCTCCTCCTGCCCATCATGACCTCCATGGTCGAACATCCCATGACAACAGTTTACATGGAGACCACTTAGGTAAGTGGCCATCTTTAATCTTTGTTATGCTGAAGTTAGTCATGCTTAAATAATCTTGGCACTGATTCTGCTTTGTATAATATGGCTTTCCTCTTAGCTTTTATTTTTACTTTTTAATTTCTTTTTATTTCTCTTTCTCACTGTTTTTTTTAATCTCTTTTTGTTTCTCGCTGTTTATTCAATGTCACATGCTGTTTTTATTTTAATTATGTAAAGCACTTTTGATGCCTTGCTGCTGAAATGTGCTATACAAATAAAATTTGATTGATTGATTGATTGATTGATTAAAACCACATGTTGGATGAAAGCATTAGTGATTGATAATGTTAGATGGACTGGTGTGTGCAGTCAAATAAGCCAAAATGTGTGTCCTTTGGATGGCCTTCTGTGGGAGCCTGATGAAAGATCCATCTCTGCTCATTCTTGGAACGTCAGTTGGGTGGGTGAACAATAAATGTGGCCAGTCTGAGTTAAAACTAAAAGTCTAGCCTTTCTCAGGCGACTCTTCTGGCTCTTGTATGTAATTTAAATAGCAGGTATCTTTCTGCCTACCTGGCTTTTTTTCTTTTCTTTCTCATTCTCCAAAAAAAAAGAAAAAACAAGAGATGCAAGGGGACTTTTTCCTCAATTGCAAACATAATGTCTTCACTGACATTTACAGTTACCACCATTCTTTAAAAATGCTGTATACGAAACACAAGTCATTTTTGTTTCCCAGCCTGACCTTATATTAGGCTGATATTTTTCTGTTTTAGATCTGTTAGGATTACCTACATTTGTTCTATTTGTTAAATTTCAGAAAATTTGAGATCTTTAATTATTTTTTGCAGATGATTATTATCACTTTCCTTAAAGTCCGAAACATACATGGAAGCCTTTGGCTTTGTACTTTTTTGATCGCAAACTGTCCTATGGATTTACTTTAAGCCACCCTAATCACACTGCTTCCTCACGTGACATTATGGGAAAATCATAATGTCAAAATATATCAATTTAAATATCAGGAGCAAAACTGTCTGGTTTATCTTTGAATACAACTGTAAGATTTCTGACGGTGACATATTTATCTGTTCAGTAGATAAACAGCGTGGGATTGTTCAGTCCTCATTTGGTTCGAAAAGGAGGTGGTCCAGTGTCCTGGACTGGTTGGTGTGAAATGTGTGCTTCAACCCCAAAACAAAAGCAAATCATGTCATGCTAGGCTAGTGAAAGAGTGCCATTGTTTACAGTGAAACAAGTCATTTCACAATGTGAGACGAAAAACCAGTTAGAGAGGAAGAAGCAATTACTCCAAAAGAAATGTATAAAATTCCAGATTACAGTTTGCAAAAGCACTCTGTAACAAAGAACATTTTGGAGACATTTCCTGTGGTTTGATGAAACAAACCTCAACTACCTTTTAGTGCCTTTATCTAATAATCTGACTGCACTCAGTTACTAACCTTGAGCTTTTAGAACAGCACAGCTAAAAGGATATGGTGCTTAGAAACAAAGTCATGGACTATCTGGGTAACTGGGCTACCAGGACTCAGGACTCAGTTTCCTGTAATTTGCTCAGAAAGTTTCCATTGTACAACCTGATGGATATTTTTCCTGAACCTTCATTAAAAGAACCATAGACAAAGTATATGAATTTTATGACCAAACTGTTGCAAAAGTGGAAGACTCAGCAAACTGCTCCTCCCGAATCACCTACAGAGCGTTCTAAAGACCTTTGGTTACAGCTTGTCTTATATTATCAAGCAAAAAGAGGGAGTATAGGTAAGGGAAACAGCAGAGACAAAATATTACTGCACACAGGAAGTTTCTAAGGTAGGAGTACTCTGGTCGATAAGAAGGAGCTTAAAGTCTGTGAAACACACAGTTAATTGTTTCACACGAAGACGAACAGGCAGATGGAGCCTCCAGGTGAGTTTATACACACAAGAGGAAGAGAACACTTTAAACTGAAAATAACTCTTGATTAACATTAGACTGAATATGAACTAAAGTAATAACAAAATGATAATACCAAAAAAATCTCTAACACAAGCCATGCCAGGTCGTAAGAGCTGAAAGCAACCACTGCTCGGGTGGCTCAAATATTTGGTATAATTTTAAAACTTGGAATGTTTACTAAGGTGCGGTTAGTAAAAATCATACGCATTTTGGTGAGTTGCCTGTCAGTGGGATTCGGCTGTGGAAGTGAGTAGTATTTTGAGTCGCTGATGTGTTATAGGAGTCTTGGACTGGCGCCCTGTTTGACCAGACAGGCATCACATGCCTGTAACCAGGGTGAGCTGCAAAAGAAGGAAAGCATTGAAAGTAAAGATTGTCTTAAGGTGCTGCTTCACAAAGTTATTGCATTCATCACAAATGCCTTTTAAGCTGTTGCAACATGTTCCCAACATGTTACTGTCACTCTTAATAGCATTAGCATCTGCAGTCCGCTTTTGCTCACAGGTCTCAATGCATCTATAATTCATTTATCTGAAAAGAATTGGGAACCCTGGTGGAATTAGCTAAAATGCCTTTCCAAACAGGATGCGATTATCAAAGCACCGCTGTTGCATTGAAAGCAAAAAAAACATCTTGCATCATATCAATTAAAAGGCAAATCCCATCAATATTTTAGCACAACAGCAAAAGTCATTACACTCCACACAACACAATCAGGATTGTTTGAAGGTAGCTGCAAGCCCAGAAAGTCTGACTCCAGCAAATGGCTGGCTAATTCTCCAGCTGCTGTGTTTAGGATTATCACAGCACTATCTGCCCTCTTTGTTTTAACATATTTTCCACAATGATGGTGGAAATTCCGGTGGGACGTTTGACAAGCTGTAGGGCAAGGATGGAGATGGATTTTGGGCAGGAGAGGAAGAGGAGGAGCGGATCTGTTTCAGACAGTGATGCATTTAGGGAGATAATCATAAATTTGTGCTCAAGATGTAAAAATATTTAACACCCTGCAGACTGGTCATGTTTTCTACTCGGATTAAGCAGACGTGAGACAGAGCAAGCTGGATGA
The DNA here is from genome assembly GCA_903067075.1 of Micropoecilia bifurca. Classification (NCBI taxonomy): domain Eukaryota; kingdom Metazoa; phylum Chordata; class Actinopteri; order Cyprinodontiformes; family Poeciliidae; genus Micropoecilia; species Micropoecilia bifurca. The sequence goes on along the minus strand of CAEGAF010096753.1, from coordinate 13,105 downwards.
CCGTAATAAGAGCTGCACAATTTGATGTGTATTTATATGTTTTCAGATAATGTTATTACAGAAAGAAGGGTGAAGAGAGTGTATGTTTTGTGGGGAGTGGATGATGCTAATAAAAGAGTGGGACAGTGCTGTGAGGAAGACTGAGGGAGGCAGAGCGCAAGGCAAAGCTGTCGTTTCTCGCTTCAGCAGTCTGGGATGTGGGGTGCTGCAGAGAGGCGCAGATGGGAAGAACCCTCCTGTTGTGCAACAGAAACACAAAGTTGCACATTCTCGATATTTTATACCTCTCAAGACTACTTTGGCTTCAGAGGATGGCGTACACGGAGCATAAGATCACTTTTTGATGGTCCGTCCTTTGATCATCCCGGCAATGAGTGCTTTATGTGGGTGATGCTTCATTGCAAAACAGAATGTGGTTTAAAGGATGAAGCAATTATAAGTAGATCTGACAGATTTGTTGTTTCATTTGATGAAAAAGAGTTTAAATGATTAGGGAAAGAAAAGTCAAAATGATGTGGAAAAAGAATATCAACTGCTAAAATGAAATTATCGCAAAAACGTGAGACAATCATGTCTTTTGTGCGCATGTTGGTCTATTAGAAAAAGCTTGGATAAAAAGAGTTTCTCTTTGACAAACATTAATGTGCGCCTAGTGCATGTATAGGCACATATGCAAGTTTCATGAACGTCCATAAAAAGAAAATGTCAGATTTAGCAATCCGCCTCGTCTTTGAGATGTCTTTTTCAATTGATTCTGATATTTGGACTTAAATCTAAAAGCACAATATACATTTTCTCACCATCATGACTTTAATCTTAAAATACAATTTATAAAATGGATAAATTACAGGATATTTTATTCATTATTTTAGAGATATGCCCAATGGTGGAAAACATAAAGAGATTTAGAGTAACCAGTACTATGTTGAGTAATAATTTTGAAGTCAACTTCTTAATTAAGCAGATTACCCTGTGTTTTGTTGCCTTCCCTTTTATAAAGCAAATTTGATCCACGCAAAGGGATGTTTGCTAATTAATTAATTAATGGTGTTATCTTCAGCTGACTGTTGTCTGCTGATTCACAAAATAACTCTGGTTGCCAAGCAGTAGGGATAGCTGTTTTTATGAGGCTGTTTTTGTTACCAGACAGATGTCCAAACACCCACTCTCATCCTTTTTCTCAAGCAATTAAGTGTAAGAGTTTTTGATCTTCCCTTTATCTTTCATAACATCACCTTCCTAAAATAATAGCCTAAGTAATATTGGGCCAAAAGTGATTTTTTTTGTTGTTGTTGCCTGAATCATCTTTTGGCAATAAAAAGGTGAGATTTTTTTTTGTTGCAAAAATCACTTCTGAAAAAAAATGGCTTAGTCCATTATTTTTGGAACATGACAATACAGCTGTGAGACTTCTTTCTCTTTCAAGTTGGGCGTGTGGGTGAACTTTCTACACTCTATGTCTCTGGTATTTTACAAAAATTAAGTTTAAGTCATAGATTTGTGTTAGTAGATGCAGTTTTGAAGTATGAGCTAAAGACAATGGCATCCATTGCAGATTAAATCGGATTTCACTGTCCATGTCATCCTGTGTTTATACATGGATTCCTAATTTGATTTTCATCATTTTAAAGATAACATCTCTTGTGAGCTACACTGAGTTGTTTTGTTTTTCTTAGACGAATGAGCTCTGTGCATTTAAACTTTTCTGTCCTAAAAATGTGATTCAACATTTCCATCTGTGTTGGAGCACAGGGAGGAGGCAGAAAGGGAAAGGAAAGCTTTACAGTCAGTCTGGTGTGGCACAATGACCCCTTTTCACACGGCCGGGGGAGTCACTACGCCTCTTAAAAAGACTCGTTCAGTGTTTGCAGTTGAGTGAACTTGGCAGTAAGAGCAGACACATAGTAGCTACAGGCTCAAAGTTAGGCTCAAAGAAGGAAGATGGGAAGAGAAGGAGATTAGATGGAGTTAGAGGGGGGCAGCATGCTGGACTTTCTTTGCCAGGTGGTGTTCAGGTCAGCTCACCGTGGCTGATGCAACCTGCTCAGGCAACTGAAAACTGTCCCTCTGACATTATATCAGGAGGCTGGTATAGGAACATTTGAATGGTTCACAAGTTATTGTTCATTTGAAAATCCATTTTATTTAAAACTGGATCATATTCTACGAGTTGGACTGTACTCTTAAGGTCCCAACTGTCTTGAAAAGTCTTTAAATGTTATGGACTTTAATGTTGACACTTTTCAAGTCTTAATGTTTGTAAAAAAAAAAAAAAAATAAATATGAAACTGGAAACTGTTTGCAGTTCCCAACTTTTCTTTCCATTTCATTATCTAGAAAATATCAAAATTATTTTCTGAAAAATAAGCACCTCTTTACAATTATCTATGTAAAATATCATCTTGTTTTTGGTTCATTGCATCTTGATCTACATAAGTTATTGACCCTCTTGGTTCTGAGCTACAGAGCCTATTCATAATGTACACATTCAATAAAAAAGCATGTTTTTTAATTGTCACCTCATATTAGCGATTTGTCTGGCTAGCTTGACTAAGATTATGGAAACGGTATTCCTTGTGTGTATTCTGTAGAGAATATACACCCTTACCTTAACTTACTGTATATTTTCAAACCCATGACAAAAATTGAAAACTCGCAGCATAAAGCAGAGAAGATGCTACATGTTTTCTGCTGTATTTCCTCAGTTTCATGAATAATACTCACGTAACAGTGATGGATATAGTTTCCTTGTATGAAGGTATGAAGATTGTATTTATTTACTTTAAAACCTCTCTGCGGTCCTAATACTGGCCAACACAAAACACAAAAAATAAAACAATTGGAAGATTTTGCTTTGTTTTTCTGTTTGTTTTTATATTGTAGCATGAAGTCTGTCAGTCGGCACTGGTTCCATGTTTTAGCAGCAGAAGCTCAGCCTGGCACCATGGTTGGTGTGGAGTTGCCGGCTTGGCAGTGGAGCAGCTCTCCAGTGAGAGTCAAACTTATTGGCTTGGTTTTTGGGTCTGGAGCTCTTTACCACTGACGCTTGTTAAATTAAATGTCGTATAGAATGCCTATATGTCTTTAAAAAATGTTGAGATATCTCTACTACTTTTGACAGTAAGAAGAAGCTGATGTGTTCATAGGACACTCCCAACAAATGCACACAACAAAACACACTGTCTTGAAAGAGTAATCGATCCTCTTTTCTTGTGTTCATTTTTTCTTTTTTTTATATGAGCGTGTTTATTTCCTTTGCCAAGCAGCCAGCCAGACTCTTTCCTCTGTAACCAACGAGGCTTGTAAAGAGACGGAGGAAAAAAACTTGGAAAACCCTTAACATAAATTCTGGTGACTTTTTTTTCTTCTCTTTTTTGTAATGACCATTGCTTTTGAATAGCAGCCATCTTGGCTCTACAACTTGGCTTATATGTTATTTCATTCACAGTCATCTTGATTGGCTGCAGCACGGGGAAGTTATGCTGCTCTTGCTGTGCAATTCAGGGTTTCAGTCTCAGTGGTGAAGAAGCTGGCTGATGTGTGTTCTCTGAATTTAAACCGATTCTACGTTGATGAGGGATGTTGACTCCATTTAGTTGTTTCACTGACAAGTTTACTATGAGGGCTGACGTGAGAAACAAGTACTTTTTGGTTTGTGGTTGAGACTAATTCTGTTTCTAACATATTTACAGTACATGCCAGTCTTAATCTAATCACTACAATAAAGGCTTCGCAACTTTTTTCCACTTCTGAAATATTTTTACCAAGTCTAAGGAGATTCAAATGTGAGCCTGAGCTTGTTTCCACTGTACTTTTAAAAATAGTATTCTGTGTGGCTAATTAGAAAGATTAAAAGTACCTTTTGAATCCAACAGCTTATAAACAGCTATTTGTCATAGATTTTTCTGTATTATTTTTTTTATACTTTTGATCTAATGCAATGTCCTAATCTTAAATGCCAACCTTTTAAAGGAAAAAAGAACAGGTATGAAATTAGACATTTTATGTTGTTTTCTGACAGTTACTGAAGGTTTAACATTTATTCACTGAATTGAAATATAGTTATACAGAAATTTCAACTCGCAAATAGCAATAGAGTGTAATCACTTTATCCATAAATCATCAAAATATTAACTTACTGAGAGAATTAAACTTGTATGCTATAGAATTTTTTTATGGATATAAAAGTATGGAGGAGGGGTAAATTGACTCAGTCATTTGGATTAGGCAAATGCATAAGACTGTACAATCTTTTGTCTGTAGAAGTGTTGCTGCAGAGTTGGAATGCATAAAATTTAACATAATGCATTTTTATGGTGTGTTGCTAATAATAGATATTATGATCATTGAGCACAATAGGAGAATATTGTACTGGTTTTCTGACCTAAAACTGACTCAAAGAGTGCCATCGTTCCCAGATCTGGGTTCTGTCTTCAGATACAAGCTAAGTGCTGAATTAGTACAGAGGAAAAGGAAGACTTTGTTGGATTATCAATGACACCATCTTATCAGCATGACAATCATGGAGTAAAAGCATGTTTGTGGTGCTTCAGTTGGAAATATGTTTTTGGTTGAAAGGTTATATTACATCGCTTTTTTCATAATTTTCTAAATTTACTGGAAGCTTTATTTGTAAACGGCAACATTAGCACTGATTTGTAGACAATATTTAAGTTCTCTTCTGGCATAATTTGAAATATTAAAATGATTATTTCTCAGATTAGGTTACATGTTTGTTTTTTTTAAATGACTTGTTAAAGATTTGAAATTAAGAGTTTAGGACTCGACTCGAGGCTTGCATGCCTTGACTTTGGACTTGGGAGTTTCATGCCTTTATTTGGGACTAAGCTAGAGACTTTGGTGGAAAGGTTTGAGACTTGTGTTTAGTTAGTCAGAGTATCCAAGAGAAGAGCAAGCCCTCCCATAAATGCCATGGGTCAACAATGAACCTTCAGTTAAGAAACAGATGTTTGTGTTTTAACATTGTCTGACCCTGGTGGCATAAGTCCTTAGTCCAAGTCAAGTTCACATTAACAGACCCTCTTTTCTGGAATATCAGGCCAAAGTAAAAAATTAATAATCAGATTATGTTAATTTCCCATGCCATGCACCATTAACCCTTTATTATGTCCTATTTACAGCAATATAGTTCATACTGTCAGCACTAATAAACCAATAGGAATAACATTGTAGAAGTGTTGCTTCCATATTAACATTCCACTAGGAAGTGGAAATGTTTGCTTCCATATAAACCTTTATGATGGTCACTCCTTTGCTATGTTTCCAGTTGAATAATGTTATTCCCATTGAACTGAAGCAAAGGGAATCTTTATTCAAGCGCAAGCTGTAATTGTCAGTTGTTTACACGACCGATCCATACCAAACCTAATCGATGCCAACTGTCAGCAGCAGGCGTCCTTCCTGTAACGCCGTCCCGTCTATTCCCATGTTCGTGCTCAGCTGATTCTATTAGGATTTCAGTCTTTGTTTACTCTCTGTTCCTTAAACTATTTATAGCATGTCTTCTTTCTGTTAGTCATGGACTCCTGTCACATATGCTTTCAATCTACAGTTGGTGCACCAACAGACTGTCGATTCATAAAAACTGTCTAATTGACTAAGGGTTTAATGGAGTTTCCCACAGTTTACTGCTGGGATTAAGTAAGGTTTGAAGGCCACAGTGTTGGTGTAGAAATCCCCATTTCCTTTAACTTTTGATAACTTTGTTTGCTCCTCTAATCAGGAGAAAAATGCTCCTTTATCTTTTTGTTATCACTGGTAAGTTGTTGTGAACTGAATGATTGGCCAGATAGTTTTTATACAGTGAGAAGTCCATTGTGGTTTCTTTGCCTTTTCAGCACTTCAGAGTCCACAACTGTTAGCCAGCTGGGCTCCATGTGATTCCGTTCACAATTATTTGAAAGCTTTATAAGAATTGGAAATTGTTATTGGTTCATAAAATGATTAATCTCTTTCGGAAAGGAGTACAAGATGCTTATGGATACGTAGAAGACGGATACGTAGGAAATCTTCTAAACTCATTTATAAAACACAGAACCAATTCTGCAGTGAGCACACAGTTATTAAATGCCTTCCGACATTATTAGAAAAGAAAAATAAAACATTTTTTACCAGATTTAAAAGTAGTTTGATTTCCAATATGTTCTCTCAGAGTTTTAACTCCCTCTTGTTGTGTGTTATTTGTTGAGCTGAAGAGGGAATGGATAACTCCAGCCTCCAGAGGAGATCAGATTTCTTGTTGCACTTTCTCCCCTCCTCACTCCTCTATCTTCGTCCCAAATGCCCTTCGGTAGCATCTCTCCTTCTGTGGAATCTCTTTTATGTCACTTAATATTGTTTTTCTGTTCCCCTGACCATTTCTCCTTCCCTGCCTACCAACCTCACGCTGTGCTGTTCAGACTGGGCAGCACAGCGTGAGGTTGGATGTTTTTAAACCCAGTTTCAGAATTCTTTTTTTATTCCAAGTCATCAAGATTCAGCCGCTCTTCAAGCTCTTTTGCTTTGTCAGCTTATGTTGTTTCCATCTTGACTTTATTTTTACATCGGCATGAGCTAGATACATTTATCGAGGTGTCATAATGTTTCAAAAAGTTATAGAGTCACTTTCCTACCGCTTCCACAGTTTAGTCTTTTTAATGTGATGCAACAAATACAGCTGAATTTACCAAAATGTCTTTTGCTCGATCTAAAGTATCAAGTTACACAGCACTGTTCCTACCCCACCTATTGCTACACACAGCAGACTATGGATGTCTGCTGTGTGCTGAAATTAGGTTTAGTATTATAGCATACCAAATAGTGTCTGAAAGCCATTCTTCGCAATATTGTACACATTGATATTGGAATTTTATTTCTGAGCTAGAATAGTCTTAATGGGTGGCTAACATTGTGTGTGGGTGAAAATAACCCTAAAAATGTCCAGTTTGAAAGCTGAATTCACATGTGGGACTCCACTTTCTTTCTTTGTGAATGCATCATCTGCACATATTTGGCGCTTAAATGCAGAACAGCAGTGGTCCTCAATTGTAACCTTGTCGTGCACCTAGTTTGCATTTTTAAAATATGGATCTTTTTCTGCAAAGTAATTTTCTTCATCAGCCCTGTGTTTGTGTGTATATCAATGTTACACGTCCACTGCCTCTGCTGAACATTGGTTCATGCAAAAAATCAAGTTTTCATGTTTAAAGTAGACTGAATTAGCCAAAAAGGGCAAGTTCGCTCTAATTCCCTGCACCACTTTTCCTCTCCCATCCCGTTCCCAGTCATGAATTATTGAGACTGGAGCCCACTTGTTGCAAAACTGTCATGACACATGGTGTCCCATTACCCACTTCACTTTCAGTACCTCCACTGCTATGTTGTCTTGTCTGGCGTAATCCAAAAATCCTACCAAACATCCATGTGTCTATACTTACACACGCAGTCTAATCTAATATTGACTTGTAATGAAAAGGTAGAAAAGCTGACTTCCTGCAGTGCTGCTCTGCTGCGCAGCATGATTACACAGTACGGCTCCAAATACACTGCCTGTGCAAATAAAAGTTTCCACCTGAATTTAAATAAGCAAATAGAAAAGAAAAGCTCCTTTTGGAAGGGGACTATGGTGACAGATATGTATGTTTTAGCAGGCCCTAACTGAATCTGTAAATTATTTTTCATTTCTTTACCAAGTACATCATCCTGTGGCTGCTGGAACAGTTTCAGGAACCTCAAACAATTGGTTTTCATTAAGAAAATAAAATTTCTGAGGTATTGGCTTTGAAGCCTGTGGATGCAGTGCTGGGTTGCCTTGCAAAAGTATCCACACCCCCTACATTTTGTATAAATATTTTATCACAAGGTTTCAGACATTAACTGTATTTCATACAATAGATCAAGAATAGAAGTAGAAGTGTACAGTGAAAGTAAGGAAGATGCATGTTTGTTAAACTTTTTGAGGAGTCACACTAACATGCTATTGTCTCCATCCCGTCCTCAGAGGTGTGGAACATTAGCCAGAGGACAAAATGCATGGAGACATTCCTGTGTCACTAAAGATGCTCTGAATATTCTTAGCTCCATCTGCTCTAGACACAGTCTTATCCTGTTATGCATCTTGAGGTCTTCACAAAATAGAGAGAAACTGCTCTTGTGTCTGATATTGCAAACTTACTTTTAAGTCTTGTCTCTGACTCTAGGAAGGTGAACCCACATCTTTCTGGGGTTACATGAATGTGGCTCTTGTCCTCTCATTGTCAGGGTACAAATGTGTTGAATTTGGCATGTGGATGCGGTGCATAAATTGAGCTAAACTCTCACTATTAACTTTATATGGTAGACCTAAATTGTATTGTCTCCGAGAGCCCATTTTGACTACACAACTTCTGTAATTCTTTTTTTTTTAGATTCAACACGGTGCCAGAAAAATTCCTCTGAGATTTTGGATCCTAGTTGCAAGTTTGCATCACATATTTTTCTGCAGATCTGACTCTTACACATTAGGAATTTGCAGTTATTGTTGAGTTTACAGTCATTTTTCATACTAAAGTTTCAATCACAGATACACGTATGATGACAAATATAGGGCTGTTCATTTTAAACACACAACAAGGACATAATGGACATCACCGCTTAGTTTTTTTTTTGCAGAAAAATGGCTTAAAGACCTCAAATCACACATCTTAGCATCAATGAAGAATCCATCTCTTTATTGTGTAGCATTAGCTGTAATGGATTTGATTGGACTTCCACGGTTAACAATGGCTTCATGGACATAATGCAACACTGCCAGGCAGAGATTTGTGTTGCCTCTGGCATCAGAGCCATGACGGTATTTCAGCTTTACAGTACATCTGTTTTTACAGTGTTGAAGTGTTACTCCTGTAGATGTGTGTGTTTATTGAAGAAAACATCATGCTTTATGTGTCCCCTGTGCATGTGGGTGTCTTTGGAAAAAGCGCTATTCCCCCCACTGCGGACGCACAGCTGAATCCATAAATGTCACTCCTTGTCTTTTTCAATCTGTGGAAGCTTCAGAGTGACAGTGTTACCTTGGTTACTTAGTGTAAAATACAAAAACTATGTTCTCAAGCTGACTTTGTTTAGATGAAAACCACAGTAGATCAGCAGTTTGGACCTCTAATGATTTTACTTTTCTCATATCAGATTTAAATGTGACTGTAGGGAATTTTATTGAATTTTCTTCTAGAAATGTTGCGGTTAACTCTGATTAGTCGGGTTTGTTGTCATGCTGTCACTTTTTTGACAAACGGGACAGAGATGTTAGTGGAAGGCTCAGAACAAAACATACTTCATACAGTATGCTGGAAAAAGCTGTCCATGAAAGAAGGAAGTGTTTTTCATCTTGATTCAAGAATAAAATGACTGTTTTTCCATAAATGCTGCATGAAAATCACATCCCCCCTTTTTGTTGACTTGAGTGTCACTAAGTCTCCATCACTTGTCTCTACACTAAGGAAGTGATTTGTAGGAATGTTTTGAGATGACTAAAGAAAAATCAACCATGAAGCCTAGTGTGCTGTGTGTTTTAGGAATAATTGCAGTGCACAAAGGGTGATTAATGCTGCGCAGTTCTGTGAACAGAAAACAATGGTCATTCTTTGCGTTTTTCACCGTCCGCCTTGATGCTCCTCTGAGTTCTGTGCATCAGTTACGGCAATTATGCAAACGTATTAGCTGTCAGCATAGCCTTTCATTTTTTATGCGCTGTGGTCAGAAACAAGCTGGATTTCACCGCTTTAGAGATGGAGAATTTCAAAATCTCCTTGTTTTGCCTTTCTTCTTTCAGAGACTGATTTCTTAGAAACCTCGCCGGCAGCTGAGAAATGGTTTTTAGTTTTTACACAGAATAGTTTCATCACCCGACTAATTCAGATGTCACACATATGCATGGATGTGTTGAATCTCACAAAAAATGCATTAAATGTTTTGGAGAAAGACCAAACATGGACACGAGTCTCCTGTTGAGTCTTACTCAGCAGACTGACGGATTTTCAGTATCAGAGGTGAAAATGAGGAGCACTGATTTTAGGAATGGCTGATATGAGATAATACGTTCTTAATCTGTTTGGGTTTTTACATTAATATTGGACATTTGTCATGACATTTGAAGTCTATTGTCTATCACCATATTAATATGCAGTAGTTAACTAACAAAAAGCAACAAGTAATCAGTATTTTGGAATAAATGCATCTGTTTTACCAGTTATCAAACAACATAGAGAAAATCAATCAGTCTGATCCTTTAAAGCTGACCCTAGCACAAAATTATTATTGACTGATAGTTAAATCTTGGATTTAGCTGTCAAAGCTAATTTGGTGAGATATGAGTTTCTTTTGGATTTGAGATATTTTTGTTGTATTTACCATTTCATTGACACGTCCTTCTTTCTTTTAAGGTTTTATTGGCTCTGGTGGCATTTATTTGAAAGTGTTGGTTAGACAGGAAAGTAGGTAATGAGAGAGGGGGAAAACATCCGGCGAAGGTCATCAGGCCGGGGCTTGAGGAGTGAGGCCTCCATATGTGGGTGGTTCTTTACCCCTGTGCCACCAAAGCATCCTGAAATTAAGAGTTGGTAAATTCCCCAAAACCTATAGCAATTGCCTTAGTTCTTAATTACCTGTTTTGGAAATTGTCCGTGTTTGAAGCCCCCAAAGTAATAAACTGTTCATCAGTTTTGTACCACAAAATAGGTACAACTATTTAGCACTCAAAACATTTAAAAACAATCTAATGAATGGAGGGAGTTGTCCCAAAGCTTTTAAATAAACTTCAAAAATGGTGAGACTGATTCATGAATCTTAAACAGGATAAGGACAGACTGGGTGGAACGTCGAGTTTCTGTGTTTACAGACATGTCTTCATCTTTCCTTCTTTGACAGAATGCATCTATTTTCAGAGTGTCATCATTTCGAGGCGGGGAAACATCAGCAAGCAAAGAGATGGGGGGGAACAAAAAGGGCAAAACGGATTTCAAAATAAACTTACGTGATGAGTAATAAACAGAGGGCCGTAAAAAGGCCTGCAGCCATGAGGGTATTTTCAGCGTAGGACACAACAAAACCGCAATTAATTTAGCTCTGGAGGCGAAGCTTGTTAAAACATATTTTAGACATGTGGCATTTGGTGACTCAAACAGAACAAGCCTGCGTCCCATATGGTTGTCAAGGACCCAGTCTGGATAATACAGGTACTTAGTTAGAGGTCACATCTGTTAAAGTGCACTGGTGGGACATTATTGTTTCAAACTAATTTAAGGGCCTTTTTATTTTTAAGTGTAAAGTGGTGCAAATTTAGGTTTTCTTATGAAGTTTTAAGATGTCATTTAAGTAAATGTAATTACTGGGAGTGAATTATATACATCATAATATGCTTGCTTTTAGTGAAACAAAAAAAAAGCAGCAAATAAAATAATATTGGTTATTAGAGGTTTCATTTCATCTGTATTTGTTCCAAATCCCTGTTTTCAAGCCATGTTTTACTGAATTTACACCTTTCCATGACAAATAAACCGTTAGAGGAACTTTAGAAGAAAACATTTTAGATTTAATTCCCTTAAAAATTCTTATGGCCTAAAACTAAGTTGTTTGAATTTGATAAATATTCTGACCCCCACAGAAACCGTGTAAACCAAAAATAACACCCAAAAAATAAACTTATCATTGCATTGCATTTTGAAAATATCATCCTGCTTCTGCTGACAAGAGCTGACAGGGTGCTTCAAGGTTATCAGACATCTGACACAGTAGTGCTCTCTGCAGGCGCCTGTGTGTGCGTTTGTGTATTCACACGTGGCCAGCCTGTCAGTCTCCAAGATATGGCTGACAGACCTGTGTGGTGGGTTATTGATGGCTTCAATTAGAGGCTCAATCCCCCTCGTTTAAGAGGACACCCTCACCTTGCACTACCTGTTCTTTGATTTCTCCACAGCCACTTTCTTCCCGCGGTTGGTGTTTCTTCTGTGCTAATAAATATGAGATGTTGCTGACATGGCAGAAAGCCAGGCGATATTTTGGGAACAGTAGCGGGAATGCTGATGCTATAGTTGCTTCTATATTTTTCTGTAAACTGACCCTATAGAGATCAAAGATAAAAAAACAAAACAAAAAAAAAAAGTTGCAACTTGTGTTTTCTGACACCTCCTTTCCCACTCAATACGCACCGTCAGCTTCTCGGATAACCTGCATTGTTGTGGAATATTATTGCTTTATTAATAGTACATAGTGGCTCATCAGAGACTCTACTCCCATCTTTTAGCCTATTATTTAATCTTACTCAAATGTGGCAAATGCACCACTGCCTTTTGTGTCTTTTCCTTGGTTTCCCTCCCCGTCTTTACATCCTTTTCTTCACCCTAAAGTTAAATCAGTGCAGCCTGAGGCTCACTCCCAAAGGCTCACAACTCCTTGTTAAAGGTTATTTACTTTGGCTAGTGCAGCTTAAGAGGGTGTTGGATCAATTAGAGTGCTCTGACAACGCAGCTTCGATTTATGTGTGCCTCTCGTCTTCATTTTCCAATTTTGCTACTGTAAAAGCCAGTGGAAACAATCAACCATACACAAAAACGTTGTGCTGTTAGACCCTGTGTCATTCGTTTTCTCCACTAAATGTAGTTTATGGGTTTTATGTAAACAGATATATAGCTCCAGCGAACAGACTTGAGTTGATATCAGTTTGCTGCATCTCTGCTTTATGCAGAATCTGAAAATGAACTTTTAACCTTATTGCGCCTGATGTGGTGCGTTTACTTATTTGAAAAAGCAAAAGGATTTCCAACATGTTATCTGTCAATTTCTCTTTGGCTTTTCCTATGTAACTTATAAGTGAACAGAAAGTATTTATCCCAGCATACAATGAAGTCTGCTAAAGTGTTATTTGTTATATTTTCTCTTTCTCCTCCTCATCAGTACTCGGCTCAGCATGTCCTCATGGTTGTGTTGCTAATTTTGATTGATTGCTTCCATGCACACAGCTGAACCACTGCTTCCATTCGTGCTTTCTCGCAGATCCTGCCTGACACGTCTGATGACACACGCACTCACACACACACACACACACACACACACACACACACACACACACACA
>CAEGAF010096745.1:0-14593 GCA_903067075.1 Micropoecilia bifurca | reverse complement strand
AGCTTAGAGATAGACACCCATATGCCTCAGCGTCTCTTTTTCTACTGGTGTGTGTGTGTGTGTGTGTGTGTGTGTGTGTGTGTGTGTGTGTGTGTGTGTGTGTGTGTGTGTGTGTGGTAATTGAATACCTTGCTTTTGCTATTTATGTTTAGATTCCTGATATTTCAGGACTTCTGACCTTTTTCCAGTGCGGACCGTTGCCACGGCAACCCGCCGCGCTGAAGGTTTGGGCTGCAGTGACCGACGTCACGAGTAAAGAAACGTTTTAAACATGAATATTAAAACAGTCACGATATGTGGCAGTGCAGGAGACTAAAGAAAGAAAATGATTTGAAACATTTTCCTCTGGGCTGCAAACTGTTATTTATATCCCATAAAGATGGAAATGATCAGATAAAATGATTCTTTATGTTATTGTTTTAAACTAGACCTTGAATTAAAGTGAACATTAAAGCTAAATTTAGGTCTTTATTTCAGTTGAACATTTTAACAACTTTGTTAGGTAAAACTACTTTCCTTTTACTTTTTATTGTTTAATTTAATTTAAGTTTAAAACACAGTTTATAGAGTTAAATTTGTGAAGCTTGATAATTTTTGAAAGGGTTTAACCTTGAAATGTTTCCAGCTCCTGCCTTGTATTTAAAGATTATTTGATGTTTTTAATGTTTGTATTTGAATATTTTCTCAGCTGATAAGTTTGTAAAAGAATTTAAATTAAAGATGAAAACCAACCTGGAAATGCTTAATCTGTGATGATAATTATGAAAGAATTCAAATATTTTAATCAGAAATGCAGCATGAACATAATTTCACCTTTTATATCAGACAAGTAATTATAAAAGAATAAAAACAAGTTAATTTCAGAGAGTTTATGTGGTTTAAAAACAGTTTTTCTGCTCAGGTTGCAGAGGCTGGTTCTGGTCTCTGATTACATTCTGATCCGGTTCATCATGACCTGTTCAGATGTTTCCCTTCTGGAGATAATAATGTGGTTCCAGGCAGAAAACATTGCTTTTTAAATTCAGAGAACATATAAATGTGTATAAAAAGGAAACGAACGTGAGGTTGACTCATCTTGTGTTCTTCTGTCTCTGCATCTTTGCCAAACGAGGTCGACTCTTATTAAGGGATAAAGACAGTTAACGGCATCCAGAGTCAGGATGGACAGATGATCATTCCTGACACGTTTTTCTCATCCAACAAATTACCGACTTACATGGTGAGGAAGGTTCTAATGAGAGAGCAGCATGGAGGCGACGGCGCCTCAGTTCACAGCAGCTGAATCCAGAAGCCTAATTGTCCAGCGGTTAACAGGCGGCGCATGTTTCTGAGTTATTTGGTCACTTTGTCCTCAAATATCAGTTCAACCTGAGGACAAATATTCAAAAATCATTTATGTGTTCTCAGATGTTGTGGCCGTTAGTTTATCTACTGACGAATATGACCTGATAGGCTGACCGGCCACAAAATGTCAGGCTGGTTTTTAATAATGGACTCAGAAATATAAAACCAGAAAACACAGAAATTGACAAAAGCAGTAATAACATGTAACAAAGTGGAAAAACTGCTAAGAAAACAGAGTTTCTGGATCCTGAAGTGCAACAAAAGAACTACAGCAGCTACAACTACAGTTTCTATCACGACCTTTAACCTGTGGAGTTATTAGGATTTTATTTTATTCCACCAGGCTGAATGTGGAGCAAAAAGACATTTATAAAAGATGAAAGTTCAGTTCTAAACGTTTCAGACGGGGTTGAGGGACATTTTCCTTATTTTTGAAACCTAAGAGTCAAATTTTAATTTCACAGAATTTTGATTCATGTTGAATTATGAACAGTAAATTTCTCCCAACAAAAAAAATTATATTAATTTGTGAAATTTTCAAGAAAAAACAAGAACATTTCTGATTTTCCTAAGGTGAAAAATTTTAACTTCACAAATTTGTAAAACTCAGAAATGTCCTTGTTTTTCTAGAAAATTTCTGACCATCTCAAAATTTGAATTTAATTTTGCAAATGTTTGACTTTTCAAACATTTTCTAGACAATTTTTGACTTTTTAAACATTTCTGAGTTGGAAAAGTGAAAGATTTAAAAAAAAAAAGAAAAGAAACTCGGCAATTTTTAGATAACTCTCAGAAATGATCTAATAAAAAGGAAATTAAAACATGGAAATTTTGACGTTTGAAAAGTTAAAAATCCAGATAATTTCTTTTCCTAAATTTAACATAAAATCGAAGCAGGCCTTTCCTTCTGCTTGTCTCACTGATGTTTCTTCAGTTTGTAGTTTTGTTAAAAAATGATAAGCTGTTGATGTTTCACCTCCAGAGCAAACCGTTGTTCCAGGAAGCTTAACAACCAGAACCAGCAGCTTTTATCAGTTCACCAATCGCACTCGGCTGATTGGTTAACGACTGATCAGCCTGAAACGGTTCAAAGTTTGTCTAAAAGGTGAAGCAGGAAAACAAACTTATTTCTTCCTTTAAAGTCCATTTCAGACTATTTTTAATCAAATGCTCCTCAGAAAACTCCCATAACATAACATTCCTTTAAATCAACATCAAAAATCTATATGTTCTCTTTCATAAAGCATTTTCTTTAAAGCTGAGAATCACCTTTAGTTGCTTCCTTTGGAGCGATAATGTGATGATCCTCTCAACCATTACAGATTGTTTCTCCAAGCAGCTCTCAGAGATGATGCCACAGATTGTTGACCTTTCATTTATCTGTGAGCTGAAGTTACATAATGACACCATGAACTTTCTCCTCTTCGTTATTAACATCTTTATCGCTTCAGATGATGATATAACATCTTCCTGACTCAGTGTTTATTATCTTCACTTTTACATTTACTTTTCTTTTTCCCTTCAAAGATCTTCAAAAACAAGAAGTGTGAGCTCAACTCTGAGTTTATTTTATTAAAAAGACTCAAACTTTACTTTTCTGAAACCCTCTAACATGATTCTCTTTGCTTCTCTTCCAGGTTTCAGACGTTTTCCCAATTCCAGCCTTTTCCAGGTAAGTTTTCAAACTTTTCCAGCACCTTTTCAATACACAAACGAACTAAAAACAAAAACAGTTTCAATTTACTATTAGATATTTTATGACTGTGATTAATAATGTCTTGTAATGGTAGAACAAAACACTAATTTAACAAAAAAGAAAAAAAACAATTTCAGTTTAATGTTCCAAATACAAAATCAATAAATCATTTAAATCATTTAGGTTTGAGGAATAATAAATATTAATTACGTTGAATCAATCCAAACAAATCTTGTTAGATGCAAAAAAGGTACAAAAATTATTGAAAAATTCTTGGTCCAGTTTCTGGTCCAAATCTTTTTGTAGACTTGAAACAAAACAAAACTAACTTATAGGAGTTTGTTTGAAGTGAATAATTTTATATTGATATAAAAGTAAAAGTTCCAGTGGCAGATTATTTCACATATACAAGACATTTTGTAATAACTGTGTAAGGTGGAACTTTTTCATAAATATTCAGTAATTATTGACTTAAACTCTAACTGTCTGCTGAAAAGTTAGTTTTGTTTTGCTGTCTTTCAGCAAATAGAAATAATTGTAGACAGGAAGAAAAAATGTGTCTGTTTTTTTACGTACCTGGCTTCAGTTGTAAACAACATTCCGACTTTTAATCAAACGTTTGATTGCACTTTATTGCAAACCATTGCAGTTTGAATATGAACCACTTCACTCAGAAATCAAGCCCCTAATTTAAATTCAGCCGTATGAATCCTGCCCTTCCAACACGTGTCTGCATAACTCGCCGTGTTTTATGCCTCTCTGTGATTCACGTGCAAATGTCTTTGAGGTGGAATCGAAGCGACAGCGGCACAGAATAACCTCTGAAAAATAAAAGAAATTGGCCTCTATTAAACTAATTACGGCGCTGGAGCAGCGTGAACGTCTGCCTGGGCCATTTGCAGCTTTTATCTCCCTTATCAGATGCCATTAACTTGGCAGAAGCTGCACGTAAAGCTGGACATGTTTGGAGTTTGTTTGTTTGTGAGCTGAAAGTCAGTCAGTTCTGCCGACTGTTTGTGTTTGACGTTACTCAGATCTGTTGATTATCATTTTGTTCCAGTCGTTTTTGTTACAATCCGTGTTTTCTGTATAGTTATTTTGGGATTTTCTGTGTTCAGTCCTGTTGTCCTGTCAGCCCTTGATTGTTCCCAGTTGTGTCTCGTTCCCTTGGTTACCCCCATGTGTATTTAAGTCCACCTGTTGTCTCTGTCTCTTGTCGGATCCTCGTTGCATATTGCATGTCTAACAGTTTCCTCAGTTGAACTGTGAAGTCCTGAATTTGCTTGTTTCAGTCTTTGTCAGTTGCTAACGGTATTAGCTGTGTGCTAATTTGCTGCCATGCTGCCTGTCCTGGCCTGATGAGCATTTTCATAATCAAACTATCATCATCATCACCATAACCTGGATCCCTGCGTTTCTCCTCACCTCAAACCTCATGACAGGTTTAAGCAGCACCAGCCCTCAGTTGGTCCTGTCACATTTCTGACACCCCAAAAAAGTAACGGCATCATCCAACCAATCATAAGTCGGATTAGTCACCTAAACGTGGATCAATTTTCCCTGAAAAGTCTCCAGTAATTATAGTTTTAGCTCATTTTGGACCATTTTCTTTCCCCGTCCGCGTTGCTGCGGTGAATAATTTGGGCTGATTACTTGAGATTGCAGCAGAGACGGTGGGATGGGTTTGAAAGTGGAACCAGAACAAAAGCACAGACCCGTCCATTTACCCTTTAATCTAACACCTGAATTACTTTTTTAAAGTGTTTTTCATGCAAAATGTCCGAGGCCAGCAGTTTTAAGTGCTTTCTCCTCTGACCACAGGAATATTTAGATTCAGACTTTCAAAGTGGAGACGTTTCTTCAGCCGGATGCTTCTGAACCAACTCAGCCATTTTAAAAATACTGAGCAGAAACATGTCTGAATGACTGACATATGTAGAGGATGTGGATGAAACACTTTGGGATCGTAAACTGTTCACACTGTCTTGTTTCGGTCGGGTTTAATTAGAGCAACTTAAAGCTGAAAAAATGAATTTCAGTAAAAAAAACTGATTTCAGCATCAAAACAAACCAAATCCAGGACAACAGCTCAGTTTTATGTTTATGGACAGAAAGAAGCTTAAACTGGTTGATGTTGGAAATATTAAACCTTGTTTACATGAAACTGGTTTTCAGTTTATCTGCAACGTTTTTCTTGTGATCCAGAGTGAAACGTTTCTGTAAAACATCTGAAGGTTTAACTTGAAGATGAAAATCCACCTGATGCCTTAACATGAAAATTAAAGTTCATGAAGTTGATTTAACAGCAAGAAGAAATTATCTAGACATCAATTTATAGGCTTTAACTTCATGCTGTAATTTAAACCAAAGAAAAAACCGTCTTCACCTCTTTAAAGGACTCACATTTCTGCATTTTCAATCACAATATCAACTTAAAATACCAATTTATTTTACAAGATTATTTTACAAAATTTCTGATCTGATAATGAATTTTGCTAAACTCAGAAACATTTAGTTTGAACAGGACATAAAAATGAACCTTTGCCTTAATAACACAAGAGTCAGATCAAAGTAACGCATTTCTGTCTCAGGATACAAAAACATGCCGCTAAGCATTCTGGGTAATAGTTCCCACTCTTCTCTTCCTCTTCTTTCGGTTTTTTTAAGTTCTAACATAAAAACTCTAGTTTCATTCATATTCGATCCTCATGGAGCTTAAATGGTTAAAGAAAATGTATCCTTTGGAAAATGTTCACTAAATATATCAAAATGAGTTCAAATCAGGAGCAGGAGCCTTAAAAGTAGAAAATGAAGGAAAATGAGTTGCTTTTGTAAGAAGATCCAGGTCCAGGTGGTGAAGAGTCCAGTTCATCTGGCTGCTAAAAGGCAAATATAGACATTTATTCTCCTTCCTGTAGCCGACGGGCCGTGGAGAGACGACTTCACCATGTCTGAGGTCAAACAGACATAAAAACAAAGTAAACAACTTTTCTTTCTATCAACTGAACCAGATGTGGAAAGTTTCGGTTTTATTCAAGGTGGAACTTAAAACATCCCAAATGTTTTTCTGCCTGAATGTCAGGAGGAAAAACAAACATCTGCAGCTCAGAAATGAATCATTAGAGATTCATATAACAGCTGCAGGAGCAAAGCTGGATAATAAAACACAGTTTGAACCACGTCCTCCCTGGTACTGGAGCTGATGATGAGGAAGATATTTGAGACGTCAATGATTCATCTGAACATTCATTTTAAAATTAAGTTTAAATTTTTAAACTTTCTTTTGTTGTATCACTTGGAGTTTCACAAACGCCTCATCGCTCTGGTTCACGTTTCTAGTTCAGAACAAAATGGCTTCCTTCCTGAATAAGACATGTTTAGTTTAAGATAATAAAAACATTATTAAGCATTTTTTGAAACGTGCGTAGTGTCATGTTTAGATATTAGCGATATGGGCAGCTGCCCAGGGCGGCATCAGGGAGGGTAAAACATCCAAGAACTAAAAAATAAAACATTAGTATTTTCTGCAGAGGAGGCAGAGTAACCAAAACCTGAACTCACATAGAAGCAGCATGAAAGTAAAATGTACTTAATCTGATTAAAGGCTTTAATTATTGGCAGAACTACAATAAAATAAGGTTAAAGGTGAAGTTGTTTTGTGTTGCCACACTTGGATTTTCTGCTTAACCTCTTAGTCGTGGTGCGTCTTTACTTTTTATTTTGTATTTTTAACAGAAATACAGTAAAAACTGTGTCTGTGTTTTGGAATGAATAATATATGAAAGGTAAAAATGGCTGTTTAATGAAGTCAGTTCATTATTTCTGGTATTTTGAAACAAAATCTACCAAGACGTGGATTCTTATCATTTAAACTTGTTCTTTTTAGAGTTTGAACAGTAAGTGTAGTTAAATGTGACAGAAGTTATAAAACATAATGTTTCTCCGGTGATTTAAAGCTGCTGCAGTAAAACATCAATCAGTTAAAGTCATGAAACATTTATTTATCTGATGAAACATCAGGAGGTGCAGCAGCGACTGGAGCCTGTAAATGAATCTGTGAGCTGATTGTTTGTCCTTCAGTGATCAGAGCAGCAGATAAACCAGAGATGATTCAGATCCTGTGAGCCTCCAAGAACATCTGACTGGTTCAGAATCAGTTCAGACTAAAACGCTGCATCAACAGCTGCTGGTTCACCAACCGGCTGAGGAAATGAGTTTCCTGCTCAGCTGAAGAACATCAGGATGAAACAATGCAGAATATTTACATGAATACATAAAACTGATGGATGGAAAATATTCATCAGAATGTCTGGAAAACATGGACGTCTGGTTATTTTCAAGATCTGATAGAAAGTGGAAAAATATTTCAGTTACTGGAATCGATCGTCTTTTCTGTTGAATAAATATTAGAAATGACCAATTTATCAATTAGTCCATCCATCCATCCATCCATCTGTTCATCGATATGTTCATCCATCCACCACTCATCCACCACTCATCCATCCACCATCCATCCATCCATCTGTTCATCCATTAAATTTTGGTTATTTTAAATTTTGCTGTTTTGCTCCTGAAGTTCCTCTCAAAACATGAATGATGTTGGAAACATGTCAGCAGTGAAACATAAATCATCTCATATTCTGATAACTGGAACATTCACTTACCTTATTTTTATCATAAATGATGATTATTTGTGTCAGGTAGATAAAGGTCATGATTTGGTTAGTGGTTTGGTGAGGTGAGAAGCAGGGAGATCCAGGTTGAAGTGATAAATGATTTCATGAAAGTAACAACGGGGAGCATGAAGGACACAAGACGGGAAACTGGCTGGTAAACACGACGAGGATCCGACCAGAGACAGAGATACAGGAAATACAGGAGAAGTGATCAGGAAACTAGACTCAGCTGGGACCAAACAGGACTAAACACAGAAAATCTCTAAATAACTAAACAGAAAAACACAGATCACAACAGTAATAGAGCCAAAATCCTTCAAACTAGAGAAGCAGAGAGTTGAAAATGTTTCACATAATTCAGCAGAATCTTAAAGCTTCTGTTGAATCATGTGAACAAAAGTCAAACACCAGAAAAGTTTTCTAATGTGACCAAAATCCAAAATTGTATCATCATAATTGGATTAAATGAAAACAAATTAGTTACAAATGAGTTTTTTCCTAGTTGAAACAAAAAAGCTCAGTATTTTCTTCAAAGACAAACAGTTTGTGTTGAATCCTTCCTGCCTTCCTGCCTGATTCCAGGATGAGTTTCTGCTCCTCATCCTCACTCAGCTCTGAAAAAACCAGATAACCGACAAACTCCTGAGTCACTAACTGATAACGAGTCCCAGGTAATTACTCAGAAATGTAATTATTGATGCTTTGTCTCGGCACTAATGATGTTTTAGCCTCGTTAGAAAACTAATGATGCTGCAGCTACATAGAGTAATGGCAGCTTATCAGTCAGGAACACCTGCATGTCCAAAATCTAAAGGTTTAATTACATCCCTGAGTTAAAACCCGTCTTAACATCTGCAGAGGAAAAGGCTTTAATTTTAAACAAATGGAACAATCTGTGTTTCCAGGTAACAGATGTTCAAAAGCTTCACTTTTCCTGCAGTGTGTCGTCCTGAATGTGTCTGAGGTCGAAATGACCAGAATCGATTTGCGTTGGTCAGTTTGTTATGGCAGTTTGAATAAAGTCTTCGTCAGGCAGACGCTGACGTCCTGCTGCTGAGGCAAAACCGAGATTAGCTTCAGAAAAACCCAACAGGAAGGAGGAAGCAGGAGGTTCAGTCAGACGGCGTCGCTCTGCTGGAGCAACTCAGACCCAGGACGTAGGAAAACCTCTGGAAGTCGATCTAAATGCTTTTCCTGCTGTGTTCTGAAACACTCTGGACTCGACCGCTTTATCCTCCTGCACAAGAAAAACATTCAAATCAGTTCCAACCTTTAAATGGTAACTATAGTTGGTTATGTTGGTGGTTTAAAGTGGGTTTTTCCAACTATATGTGTTTTCTTTTATGTATGAAGTTGTGTGAATGTTCATATTTTGTTTGTTACAGATTAAAATGAGCCTTTTGCTAATTTACAACATTATATGTTCATTAATATGCTATATAATGAAGCCTTATTCATTTTTGGCTGTTATGTGTTAATTTTTTATCTACACTGTTATTTTTGTTGTAAAAAAAATAGAAAAATGTTAGATTATTCATTAGAGTCAATTATTCTAACGATTAATCAATTAATCGGATGATACAAGCCTTTTTCTTATTAGAAATACGTTAAAAGATGCAAATAAAAACTAATTTAATTTATTTTTTAATAAGAAAAGTAACATTTTATTGCCTAAAATGCATAAACACATCATTACTTCTGCCACTTGGAGAGTTTTGTCTGAAACATTTTGATTTTAAAACCAGGAACAATCAAAAACAAATACAAAAGTCAGTTGTAAGAGTCACTAAAGTGGTAATCCTATGCTAAACATTAAAAAAAGTCTTCATCTTGAACATTTTACTTATAAAATGATTTTATTTTCATAGTTTGCTTTGGCTTTATTGCTTCACAATCAGCAGAAAATGCCCTTATTTCCTCTGGATGTTTTGGTTATTTCTGAATCCATTTGCTGGTCCAAACAGGATGTTGTTTCTCTAACTTTGTCAGCCACTTGCTCAGAGAAGCGACGTTTCAGTTTGTGTTTCCTGAAGTCATAGATCAGCAGCCGACAGCGCGGCCGTGATTTCTGACCCGACATGTCAGGTTTTACTCGCTGTCATCAGGAGACGCTCAGAAAACCAAGTGCTGCTTTCAGCCTGTGAAAGGTCAACCATGTTTCTGTTGTTAGGAAATGAAAACATCCTCCTGAATCTACAGGAACGTTTCTGCAGCTCCAGAGAATGGAATCATTTAGCAAACGTTCAAATTGCTTCTGCTGCTTCTATGAAATCTCATTCAATCGTTTCTTCTTTTTTTTATCTGGAGATTTTTATTTGTTATTTTTCTGCATTGTGCTGAAAACCTTTATGAATCACACAGGATATTAGAAGAAGCAGGAGGATTAAATCACTTTATCTTCTCGTTGTTCTGCTTCTGTTTTGCAACGACTTAAGGCTTTCATGAACTTTAATCTCCTCAAATCTAAATTAAAATCTGTCAGCGTGTTTTATGATTCAGAACATATTTCACTGCTGAGCCTCTTGAGCTGGTAAAAAAAATATTTATATAGTTTATGAATTAACTTCCTTTATTCATCCCAAGCAAATATATTTAGAAATATTTGCTAACACAAGATCGCCAAGGGAATAGATGGAAAATGATCGATTAATTATTTAATCTAAAGTTAATTGATCTTGTTAATATTATTTTCTTACAAAACTTTAGTTTTTTTATTGCTAAATGTTTCATAATATCCTGTATTGTGATTATTTTGTCAGCTGTATTAAATACTGACTTAATAAACAGAAAGCTTTTGTTTTCTCACATAATTAGACGCTTTTATAAAATATAACACAAGATTCTCGTAGGCTGCTCAGTTGAAAAATAAAGATTCATACAGAAGTTTTGTGGTTGAAGGAATGTTAATGCATTAACTCTCAATATCTCACAAACAGCCGTTTTTATTGCCATCATTTCTGGAATATCTGCTTCCTTGAAAAGCTTTTAGTCTTTCTATGTGACAAATATTTTAATCCCAAATTCCTGCAACACTGTTGAAATGGCAACAATCTGAGGTTGATGTTCAGATGTCAACAATGAATTCAAGGTTTTATTCGTTCTTTTACAGGTTTGCCATGGAAACAGATTCAAAAAGGCACTAAAACAGAAATAGCCTTGGTCCAGCTTTTTGTTTTCAGAAACCACCGTCTGGTTATTGGATCCTGTGAAACATTTGAGCTTCAACCAAGTCAAATGTTCCTTAGTATTTACAATAATAATAAAATATTTTTCTATATTCTAGCGTAAAAACACAATTTTGCAATCGTAGAGTGTCCACTAAATAAGAAATATAAATTAAAATACACATGAATAAGGTCGTTCACACAATAAGTCATTAAAAATCATGGCAGCGACGAATGTAAACAGTTACATGAGACATATTCATCCTCCTACCACTTCCTGTCGTCTTCTGCGTTTCCAGCAGTAGCAACAAGCTGCTGCTGCTCATGTGACTCGTGGGATGCAAAATAAAACTGTTTTCATTGCAATTTTGCAATAATACAAATATTTTGAGATGCCCAAAAAGCATAAAAACCTTTTACCAAAACACTTCAGTTTCCATTAAAGCAGATTGATTTTCAAACTTTGCATTTAATGGACCAACACAGACCAGACTCAGTAATTCAAATTCAGTTTAACTTAAATCTACTTCCGGGTAAATTAAATGTTATTGTAACTCCTATTAATTCAAATTCTACAAAGAGTTATTGCCGTGTTTATAACGAGGATCAGCTGCTCCGGTCCAACGTTTCGTCTTCCTCTTTGCTTTTTCTACATTCAAAATAATTATAATAAAAAAACAAAAGTCACACACTCTTGTGTTTGACTGAGATTTTACATAAAAGAAAACACATCAATTCTGTTTTGTTCCAGCTTAAAAGACGTTCATCCCAACATGATAGCGAGGAACCAGGATAAAGAAACCAGCAGATGTTCTGAGTTTGTGAAGTGGTTTGTTCTCTGTTGGGAGAAACAACAGCAGCAAAAAGCTGAGCAGCTTCTGTTTGCTTTGATGCATTTATTCTCTTCTCCTGTCTTTTGTGATCTGAGTTGTTTCTGAGCAGCAACACGAGTGTCTTGCAGAGCAGAGAGGCTCTAAACAGCTGCTGCAGGCCTGACCAGTCAGAAAATCACATCACAGATTCAGGTAGAAATCATGAACTAAAGGATCTGCTGGCTGGTGGTCAGTCAGACCTGCTGGGAAAGTCCAGCAAGCAGTGAGGGAACAAGGTGACAGTTGGATGTTACGATACTTGAGGATGAACATCGATTTTTTTCTAGGAAAGAAAATATCAATATATATCGTGATATCGATATTATTATACAGCCCTAATAATTATGTTACAACTTTTACTGAGTTACAGTATTTGAATTCTACAAAGAGGTCAGATAAACTCGAGACGTTTTTTCTAAACCCACACAGAAGAAAAACCATCCAGTTTATTATTTGTTCCCTCG
Source organism: Micropoecilia bifurca (assembly GCA_903067075.1). NCBI lineage: Eukaryota > Metazoa > Chordata > Actinopteri > Cyprinodontiformes > Poeciliidae > Micropoecilia > Micropoecilia bifurca. The sequence goes on along the minus strand of CAEGAF010096745.1, from coordinate 2,377 downwards.
TGTAAAATGAGTAACACAGAAACAGGCACATTTTTGGGAAGCTAAATATATTAGGGAACATCTGGTGATTCACAGAGATCTGATTTAGGCAGAAGATAAATGAGATGCCCAGAAGATGAAAAACAAGCAGACATGTCATCATTGTTCGTCATTGTTCAGCGTCGGAAGATGTAAGAAAACAAGTTTTTACAAATAACAATAATAGAAATATATTAAGTTAGAGTCAGACAGTTGTGTTTAGGAAAGCAGTCAGGATATTTTATGCCAATTTTTTTTACTCAGAACTAAGAAAATTGCACAGATTACATGAAGTAATAATAAAAATTTATTTCAAAATATTTTTTTCTTCAGATTTAAAATTAGTTATTTCAATTTTGAATTGTAATTTTAAAAAGCTCTTCAAGGCTTTAATTTCCATTTTAGGAAACGTATTTGGTAGATTTTAAAATTAAAACCTGTTGGCATGACTTCGTCTAAAACCTAATTTCCTCTGCAGCTTTTTAAGGTGGTTTCATTCTGTATTGCATAAAGTCTGACATTTTCTAAACACAAAGGGTTAACGGGATCCGGCAGGTTGTCGGTAAAAGCCTTGAACGCCTTGTCTTCAGGAGACTTGTTGCTTTTTCTGACAGGTTTCTAATTGCTCCTCCAGTCTGTGTTTTATGAGAACATTCACAGATTTCTTTAGTGTTTTTAATCCCACACACTCATAACCCGTCTCTCTCTGTAGAGCAGATCTTCAATACAAACAGCAGTAAACATAATGAGACCTGATGGAGTTCATCTGATTTGAGCTGCTGTCACAACAGCAGCAGTCAGGAGACGACAGCTGAGGGGGAATAAAGCCCCAAAATGATCAATATTTCATATTTAATTCTTGTAAAGGAGCTCAGTAAAATGATGCTACCTTCCAGGTAACTCAGTTTGACAACAGTCTGTTTTTACTGTTGATCTCCAGAGAGAGTGGAGAAGTTACAGTTGTTGGGATTTTCAGCATATAGAATAAAATAAAGAAAATTAATTTGTGTTGATCTCAGTTCTTGATTCTTCCTCCAACAAAGCATATATGAGGTCAGACACTAATGTGGGACAAGAAGACCTGTCTAGGTAATTGTTCCAGCCCAAATTCGTCTCTGATGTGTCGAGTTGTGGAAACCAGGCACAAACGCTGAATAGGTGAAGAGTTCAGAGTGGAAACACAAAGAAGGAAGTAGTTCTAATTAGCTCTTTATACCTGAATTAGGCCGTTTTTGTGATGCTAAAAACAAAGGGAAATGTTATTCTGTTGTTACGTTGACCACTTGGACCCTTGGAATTGAACAGGCGGCTAACCACTTAGCATCAGATGCTAAGAATCTGGTAGCAGCTGGAATAGAAAGATGTACCTCTAGTTCTACAGCCGTATTTATTGATAGTTTCTCTTTGTTGCCTTGAAATCTTTCCGAAATACATCCAAAATAATTCCACGGATTGGATTTTTTGGGTGGTGAAAAAGTTGGATGTGGGTTGAATTTATCTGCTGTAAAACGCAACATTTGTTGAGACTCTTCACTGCAAAAACACAAAGTCTTACCAAGTATTTTTTTATCTGGTTTCTAGTGCAAATATTTTGGTACACGTGAAATAAGACAAAACTAACTTGCATGTAACTTTTCAGCAAGATGTAGAAACCTATTTTAAGTAAAATGTTCCTTAATATTGATGAAAACGCTCCAGTTCCACTGACAGATTATTTCACTTATAAAATGGAAAATATGTCTTGTCTCGTTATAAGTGGAATAATCTACGAATTGCACTTTTTCATTAATATTAAGCAATTACTGAGTTAAAACAAGCTCCTATATTGCTGAAAAGTTACTTGTAAGTTATTTTGTCTTATTTCAAGCGTGCTAAGATATTTGCATTATAAATTAGACCAAAATTAAACGGTAAGATTTTGTGTTTTGGCAGTGATCATACAGAAATGCATGTTGGTGTCAATTTTTGATAAAATTAAATGAATAATTCTGTCATTTTCAGAGAACATAACCCAAGTCTATTCCTCCTGTTAGAACCGTTTATATAATAAGTAAAAGCTGTGCTGGTTTCTGCACATCACTAATTAAAAATAAGAAAAGCTTCTGCCATAATAACCATTCAGCAGCTGAATGATTATTATTTATTCATTTGTAAATCAAAGTACATTAAATACCAGTTTTAATCTCTTCAGTCCTGAAAAGTTGCAACAAATTCATTTCAGTGATAAAACCCTGAGTAATGCGTCACCTAAACTTTGCTCCTCCTACACCTCCCACTTTGTCTGTGTGTGTGTGTGTGTGTGTGTGTGTGTGTGTGTGTGTGTGTGTGTGTGTGTGTGTGTGTGTGTGTGTGTGTGTGT
>CAEGAF010096743.1:0-19725 GCA_903067075.1 Micropoecilia bifurca | reverse complement strand
GATCCCTGTGCAGAACCTCAAACCAGCAGTGATCTCCCTCTATGACTACTACCAGCCCAGTAAACACAGAACACACTTTGAGTCACACTGACCTCGGGTCATTTCTGAATTTTCATCACTACCTTATTCTCTCCCAGGTGACCGGGCTGAGAGAGAGTATATTGTGGCTAATCAAGGTAAAAATATTACATCAAACCAAAACATATTGACAGTTTTATTAAGATACCACAAACTTTTCATTTTAACCTTTTTTTCACAAAATTTTATTTTATGCAATATCAGTAGTTTGATACTTGATTTTAAATTATTAAATATTAAATATTTGTGTTCTTAAATGTAACATATGTGTCCATTTAAAGTTGTTTTTCTTCTTTTCCAGCCTAAAGTGTGAAAGTGTCATCAATCCTGAAGTTGTTTGCTGATTTTGTTCTATAAAATGGAACTAAAATGTATTTTCATAGGGATACTTTTGCATGTAATATCTCTATTATTTTAATCATATTACTCATACTAATTGTTTTACAAATGATTACACAATCTATTCATGTATGACCTTTTGCTTTTACATAAACATTGTAACTATGCAGTGTTGGGAATAAAAAATTGCATCAATATGTGGCTTATATTATTATTATTATTATTAAGAATGTTAATAATGTTAAAGCTCCTGTAGTTAAATTGGGGCACCAACTCCAGTACCTCCTGAGTCATAAGTAAAACCTGTCAATTTTTATGTGAAGGAATTCATTTAAAACTACCAGATGGAAGAAACTCTTAACACAACAAGGAAGGATCACTGACACACTTATTTCCAAATGAGTCTGGGAATTTATTATCAAAATAGCCCAACTTTAAAGCTGAGTTAATTCCTTTCTCTAAATACTGGTGTACAATCTGATGGAACAGACAAATATGTGTATATATAAAACAAACTATAACAAAATGAAGTACTGAAAAATAACAAATAAAAATAACTGATAGACTAATTAAAACTAGAAAACAAAGGAAAAGAAATAGAACCACAATTGCAACCAAAGCAGTATCACAAATCAGAGTGGCCCTCCCTGTAGTGAGAGGAGGAAACAATAGAGAATTGGGGGCCTCAGGTGTAGGGACACTGAGCCCCCATGTCCAGATTCAGACCAACTAGACACACTCAACAAGGTGCTCCAGTCTAACTTAAGGTTAACTGATAAAAGCTTCTTTAAATTCAGCTTCAGATGCAAATCACTTGAACAGGTCGCAGCATAACAGCATCAAGACTGACAAAGATAACAACGTAGCTGTCGAAGACAGATCCTGCTTGAGTATTCAATTACACTTCATTAAACAGGAACACTGCATATCTTTTATTTAGAAACAAACTGGGCTTTCAACAGCAAAACTCAATAGCAGGAAGCAGAGAGGATATTACTGTAACTCACTTACTTTCAGGTCTCTTCAGAAAAGAAAAATCTGCCAGTTGCTGTGGTCGAGAGAGAAGGCAGTAAAAATTGTCTTTATCCAGAATCCTGGAGATTTCTTGCCAGGTCAAAGACATAGATATAAACCTACTGAAGTATAAAAAGTCATATTTGTACTGCTTAATAATATAAAAAGACTCTAATGTTAATGCCTTTATTGATTTTGCAGCATGTTGTATCAACCAACTTTGGAGATGTAGGTCGCCTTATAAACCTGAGAATCAAGTATAACAATACTATGTGGAAAAAATTCACAATGTTACTGTGTGTCAGGGTTCTTCTACTGGAAAGTCAGTGAAAGCTGAATTTTATTTGGGGACATTGTTGGGAAGGGGTCTTAATACAAATGCATTGTCTTAGAACAAATCTTTAAACCATTTTCTTTCCACATTACAACTATGCATTAATTTGTGTTGGTCTATCAAATAAAATGCACTGAACTGACAAAAGGTTGAAATGTTAATGGGATGTGAATGCTTTTGTAAAACATTGTGTTTAACTAATTCATTTTTGTAGTATTTATCTATATTTTGAGTCATACAGATCATTTATGAACATGTTTGGACAAAGATGCATCAAACCGGTGACAACATGTGCAACATGAGAGGAACCATGTTCTGAGTTCTTGCGGCGGTCAGCTAAAGATTGAGATTAGGACTCAAAGAGACTTAGTCAAACCTTCCCAAGATAATCTGCACACTCAGCCACTGTTATGCTGAGTACAGACAAAAACAACCTGTTTAGCTAACACTGACAGGGGAAAAACTGAGATATTTTCATTCTGTATGAATTCTTGCTCAGTCTTCTATGAAGCACTGCAACATAATATGAAATTTTAATTTCAGTAATATGTCTAACTGCTCTGTTAATTCAGAATGACTATTGTCAAAAAAGTTAATTTGTTAATATGCTGGATTCCATTCTTATCAGATATCATGACTTTGTTGGCAATGGTGACTGTTGCGGGTCTGTATGATTGTTGACATGCTGCAAATTTGGATCTACATAACACCAGGACTTCTCTTGTTCTTCTGTCACCTCCCAGATAAAAACAAGTTGTTTTTGTCTTCCCCTATTCCGGCTGAAGGATAAACATTCTGTCAGCTCTATGTCAAGTCTTTGTGCTTTGCTTTCATAAAGTTACAGATAGTTTTGACTTGGTTTGTTTTGTACAGCGTGACTAAGGCTAACCAGATTGTAAGACAATAAGGAAATTTGTATTTGCTGATGTAAACTCTGATTGAAATCCACATTTTCATTATTTAGCAGAAATTTCCTGCTGAAAAGTAGATTTTTGTAAAAGAGCTTGGGTATCAAACTAAAATTTCCTGTGGTTGGGGACCATTGGGTCAACACAACAAACATTCATTGATGCACACACACTTTTGAGCAACTTAGTGAGACAAATTAATGAAACAGTCTTATTTTTGAATTATGGGAGGAAGCTGGAGTACCTGCAGAGAACCCACATATGCACAGGGAGAACATGCAAAATCCATGCAAATCCAGGTTCTTCTTGCTGCAAAGCAAGTTACTAAGAAATTAGATCTGGAAAGTTGATTTTTGACAGTTGTATAAGCTCCCATTCCCTGTTAAGTATTTTGGTCTTTTCCTTTCAGTCCTTTCAGGATTGTAAATACAACCAGTAAAAGGTAGACATTTTGTTTTGGATCAACCAAAAGATTAAACGGAAACGCATTTGTGGTTTGACTTAATACTGGAGTTATAATAGAAACTGGCTTGCAGGATGTTGTGGTGGCGCAGGTGTTAAACACAACCCAGGTTCTTAGTTCTCAGACCTCGACGAAGCTGTCGCAGGTTTGATTCCCGGCTTGGTGATCTTTGCCTCATGTCTTCCCCTTCACTCATTACCCTCTTTCCCGTCAATTCACTCTCAAATAAAGACTTATAAAGCCTAAAAAGACTAAATTAAAAAAAATGGTTTTCACTACATTGCATTCTGAATAATGTGTGAGATACTTAGATAAGGATGAGCCAGTGTTGGCTGATTACAGCAGTATGAGTGTGCCGTATGGTTTAATGGGTGGAGTTCTACTTCTCTCTATTTAACAGCTTTTCTCTGTGAGGGACAATCACAGTCATGGCCAAGCCTGGGATTCAGATGTGGACTCTTCTTGTCTTATTTTGTGAGACGTACATGGGTCAAGTGTCTGCTTCTAATAGCACCAACTGTCGAATGTAAGTTGATCTGTGGATGTGAGCGTGAAATGTTGCTATCCTCCATGTTGTATCCAACGAGATAACACCTTTGTGTCTTGATTTGTCTGTTTGCAGACATTATATGGCAAGTGTTCCAGGCATTCTTGAATCTGGATCAAAGAACAGTTTCTGTCTGAGTCTCTCGCAGCCCAGCTGTCCTGTGTTGGTGAAGATCATTCTGAAAGGCCTGGACAGCCAGAAGATTCTGCTGAGGAAAAGAACCAGCAACGGCTTCCATAAATGCTACCAGTTTTTGGTGATTTCCCATATTGAGACAGGTGTCGGGGCGCTAAAACATTGAAGTAAAGAATTTATACATGATTGTTGTCTGGCATTCCTCCAAGTGAAATTAAGGTTTTAAAATGTCTTCCAGGTTCCTTCAGTGAAAGCAGAGGAGGACCAACTAGTTGAAGTGACAGTGAAAGGCGACAGTTTTTATTCCAGAGAAATCAAGAGAGTGCTGATCAAAAATTTTCAACCAAAGACATTCATCCAAACAGATAAACCGATCTACAACCAAGGACAAACAGGTAATTTTTAGCTGGTCTACTAAGATGATGACAATGCAGATATTTTTTTCTCACTATAAAAATTAACCATATTCTTTGTGGTTCATTGACTTGAATACAATGATTGAAAAATGTTTTTAACAAACAAGTCTATAGAAAAATGCAGTTTGACACCAGCCCGGTGTGACTTATGTGTGTTTCTTTTTTTCGTCTCCCTAAAAGTTTATAAGTGCGGCTTATAGTTTGGTGCACTCAATAGTCTGGAAAATACAATATTTATCTGAGTTCTCACCAAGTTTTTACTGACTGATTGTTCCTCTGTTTCACAATCTGTTAAAAGCACAAAAAAGTTAATTGAAACTTGTCTTGATTTGGGAAAAAAGTTCTCTGATTACACACATTTTCTCTTGAAAGATGTAACAATATTTCCAGAAAGACAAAACTAAAAAGGAAGGGGAGTAACACCTTTATGTGTTTTAAAAAATAACAAATTGTTGAACTTTTAAAACTAGTTACTGATGTCAAAAACAAATTCTTGTTCTAGAAGGTGGTAATGTCAGCTCTCCATCGGTCTGAACCCCAAAAATAGTGGAATCACCATAGCAAATTGGCAGATTGTTTTTCTGGAAAACACACAAACTTGACTAGCTTGTAAAGGTTATGATGATTTTTTCCTTAACCTCCATATAACTTCTGTGAATTTCAGTGGAATTCAGAGTGGTCACACTGGGCACAAACTTGAAACCAGTCGAGGGACATGTGAGTATCTCAAAGATATTGTCTCTTTTTTTGGTTCAGTCTCAAGTCGCTTCTGTTTCCAAGGTTTATAATGACCTGCTAGTGGCTTTATTAAAAAGAACAACAAAAAACATTGAAAAAATTGTGGGGAATAATCTTAAAGTATTTTTGTATTTGTGAATCATTACAGAATTCAAATGAAAGAAAATAAAAAATGTTATTTCTCTCTCCTCTTTCTTAGTATGACGCCATTGTGATCAGGGTAAGAAAGCACCAACAAACCAGTTTTTATGTTATCCGTTTGTAAATGTATTATTTGAGATATCTGGGAATGTCTAGAATCCATTAAATCCCTTGAGCAAACAAACTGCTTATTCAGGTATAGTTGGTTCAGAATTGAGACATGTCACCTGTATATGTATAGCTGTAAAGGTTTCACCAGAAATCAATGTCATAAAATAATATTAAGGAAGAGCAAATGAGTAAGGCAAAGTAAGACTTTGCTCTAGTTTATTAACTCACCAAACCAAACTGAAATCTGACTTTTTACCTGCACTCTCATTAGGCAACAATCACCTATGACCTTTATCCAGAACGGACTTATTGGTTTCCTAACTGCTTGTTCTTTGGGTACATCAACAGGATCCTCGCAACAACAGGATTGCACAATGGACAAATCAGACAGCAGCTGCAGGAACCATTTTGCAGTTGTATTACCCTTTGGGCAACGAGGCCCTCGAGGGGTACTATCGAATTATTGTACAAACAGGCAGAAACAGCGTGTTTCATAGCTTCAAAGTCCAGAAATATGGTAAGTTAAAGCTTTTTTCTTCCTTTCTTATATATACCGGTATATGATCTGTTTTTATAAAATATAAAAAAACATTTTTCTTATGTTGTTTTCAGGTTTGCCTAAGTTGGACGTTTTAGTTACCATACCTAAAGAAATAAGTGTTGGGCAAGAAACCTTTGAAGTTACAGCATGCGGAAAGTGAGCAAAAGACAAGGCCTTCTCTGTGCAAATCTGAGGCAGAACCAGTCTAATAAGAAGAGTCATTGTTGCTGTTCTTTTCTATTAGTTACACCTACGGACAACCTGTGGATGGAAATGTTACACTCAGCATCTGCAGACCTCTGAGGAACCGGCACTCCTGTAGAGCTGCCACCAGCTCTAAAAATGATGTCAGCATAACTTCTCTCTGCAGGACGACACAGAAGCAGGTGCAGTTGCTACAGTTAGTCTTCATATAAGAAAGTAAGATATTCAATACCATGTATGTTTATCTTTTTTCCCCCAGACAGAATAGTTTACAATGTATAAACAATGTGGGACCAACTTTTATGTAAAGCATCTTTTCATTTTGAATTAACATGCAGGCTTTAGCATCTGTTTTCTTCTATGAAGGATTCAATCAGAAGAGGCAATGCAATACTTAGCATAAGAAACAAAGCAACCTTGAGATGCATCTGGTTTAATTTTTCAGAAGTTGAATGTGTTTTTTAGTCTTTCCACTTACCCATGCAGTAGTGGACATAAAAAATGAAAGAAATTACCTGTTGACAGACTAATTATTTGATACTTTTACTTTTTTTAATTTTCAGCACCACCACAAAACTATTTCTGTTCTGCCCTTTAAACCCACTATGTTCCCCATAGAAAGTATTAATATTCATCCTTATCATGCACAGTGCAAACACACTACCTGTCAACTTAGTGCCGAAAGTGGGAAACTAAAATTAGCAAAAACTACAACCTTGTCACACCCACTTTGGGCTAGTAGTGTCTTAAAGCACCCTAATTTATTAGATGTTTTGTGAGTGGGGTACTGCCACTGCGTACATCCCTTACACTCAACAAAAAAAGACTCCTGGTTATGGAGTCTGTTGTTGTAAAAAATTGGAGCTGAGCAATAACATCTGCAATGTGGACATTGACCAAGACGGGAAGCATACTTTATCTCTTTGTTTGCTGTTTTCCAGGCATGCAACAAAGGCTGTGCCACATTTGTCTATAAAGTGTCAAGTTTTACCAGACCTTACCCAAAGCCATTTCTGGATGTGTTGGATGTCAGTGCCACAGTAGTGGACAGCTTGACATGTAAGTCCTACTTTTGTTCAGATTCAATCTTCCAAACTCATTTTGAAGGTAAAACATGTTAATAAAAACCATGTTGAAGCATGCGAGTGTTGTAAAATGGAGGTTTTCTGTTGTTCAGGTGCTTCGTACACACAGTGGGAGAGGATAAAGATAACCTACCTCGTCGGAAGGTTGTTTTTCAAAAAGGTCCTGAAGACTTACAGCCAAGGAACAAATCTAGATGGAAAAGTGAGTCCAGCATGTGGGGCAGCACCAGATGAGACTGTTTAAGTTTGTTGGACTCACAGTGACACAGTCTTATTTCATGTCCAGGTTAGAGTGGTGGACTACCTCGGCAAGCCTGTACCTGAAATGACGGTATACCTTTTCGTGGGTAAAAAAGGCTCCCCTTATGTTGCGGACACTTTAAAAACAAATCGCAAAGGAATCGCCAACTTTTCTCTTGAAACAGAACATTTCAGAGGGGAGATGTACCTCTATGTACGTACAACTGAGCTTTAAACAACGTTTGTTCACTCCAAACTGAGCCTGTCTGCCTGGATTGTTCACCTTAAATGTGCCTTTTTCTTTATTCTGTTTTTGTCTAATCAGGCAAGCAGCACAGACAACCTGGAGGCCCCAGGAAAAAACGTTCCCTACTATGACGTTGGAACAGTCACAGTTTATGAATCTGGTCCTGGTCCCTCAGCATGCGGGTTTCTCAAAGTAGTTCCAATTGACAGACCACTTCGCTGCAAGAGACAAGAAGAGATCACTGTTCAATACAGTTTAGAGCAACATTTGTGGAACTCTCTGGACATAGCATATCTGGTGAGTCAGGCTCTGCTTTTTTAAGTTTCTTATTTCCCCAATGAACGAACAGTAACCTTTTTTCAGATGTAAAAATCAAAAACTTTTATGAAAGATTAGCATTAGAAGGGAACGTCTTCCCATCTGTGGAGAAAATGATATGTAATCATTTCATAAAAACACGAAGACATTTTCCATCACAAGCGTCAGGCAAACTTGCTCTGTTGCCAGTTAATACCCACATTTCCTGCCCTGTCACTTTCGTTCCCTCCTCCTTCTGTCTCATGCCTCCAAATGAACAATTTTTTACCCATGCATTTAACAATTGATTCCCCAATTAACATACTTGTACCCTTAATGATCCTTCGTCAGCACCGTTGTAACCTTGTGGTGAGGCCTGTACCCACCACCGCCTACCTAGAAGTATCCATAAACCTTAAACAACTCTACTTATTTTATTCCTGATCGTTGTTTTGTCACCTGATACAGAAAATTAATGATAAAGTTTATGACTCATGAACAAACCAAGGGAACTTTAAATGCATCATTACTCTAAAGAGCGAAATGAATATAAAATAGTCAAATATTCAAACATCAAATCTAGACATTAATTTTTGCATAAATATATTAAACTAGAATAAGTCAATCCAATGTGCCAAGATTTGATCAACTTCTGTAATTTAACACGTAAAAAAACAGGGTTGAATTGTGTGTCTTAGTTATTCTTTCAAAGGTATAAAAACTTAATGAAGTTCAAGGTTTATTTGGGGGAAAAAATACCAGTGCATTTTTTATAACTGGTAGCTCCTGTTGAACTCTGCAGATCTTGTCCAGAGGAACCATAGTACACCATGGATTTGTTCACCTGCATATGGATAACCCAAGTATGGCTGCACCGCCTGCTCTAATATTTGATTAGTTCCATTGAAATATGGATGATGAGAAATACCTTCTAAACAACACAATCAATGCTCTGTTTACCCTTTCAGAAATCCAGGGTGAATTCTCCTTCAATTTGACAGTGCGGACAAGATATGCACCTTCCATCCAGGTTGTGGCGTACACCGTTCTCGGGTGTAAGCGAGTCCTCGCCCACAGTGAAAGGTTTTACACCAAGGACTGCTTTAGCAACCCGGTTAGTGGCCCTACCTGCCTTCTAACAATAGCAGCTAAACACACTGACTTAGAAGGTCCTAATTATTGGCATTCTGTGTGGGGTTTTTGTTGTTGTTTTTATGTATTTCAGGTGTTGCCAAAGTTTTTACCTTCTCCAGTCTTTGCTGGTGAGGATGTCAAATTGTGCATCAAGGCCAACCCTAATTCCATATGTGGGCTGAGCCTCATAGATCTGAATGTACTCGCAAGGGCTCATGTAAGAAATCTGGACGCAAATCAGGTAAGTGGAGACATGAAGTAAAGAGGGGCATGAGGGATAGTTCAGGACTTATGAGACAGGGTTGTGCTAAAAGCTTCTGCACAATTATTATCTTGCCTGCAATAGATGAATCTCTGGCACTCTTCAGTTTTTACAAACTCAGATTACTTCTGACTAGTCTGAGATTTCCACCATTTTAGTGCAACTTCAGTTTGGGAAGCATTACAGCAGTTTATGTTAATGTTTTCATACCAGACAAGCGAAACTGTCAAATAAAAAACAACTTATCTTCACTGTCTGACAAAGTTTTATAAAAAAAAAAAAAAAGAAAAGAAAAAAACAACAACACAAAAAGACCAAAGCCAGTTACTTCAGTCTGGCATCATTTAAATAGAAAAACAGAACAATCACAGCAACGGGACCAAGGTTTCATTAATATGGAACAATGTCCAAAAGTCCCAGAAGTCACATTGACACCCATTCAAACTTCATATGATTTTGCATATATGTTGCACAACGTCTGGGAACACAGATATGTTGAATCTATCTGTTGAGTGGTTAGTCACAAAGCAGACCATGACCATTTTCACAAAAATTAGACCAAGGAGGTGGTGCATCACTATCTTCCAATGTAAAACAGAAAGCAGAAATTATTAACTGTTTCCGGTCAGAGTAGTGTAAGAGTGGGGTTAATACAAAATGCAGTGGTTTAATTGATTTTTCTATGGGAATTTCAAAAGATTCTCCACAAAAAAATTGGACAAATTGAAAAAATACCAGAATTTTGTCTTGTAGTAGCAAATCTGTGGAAAACTTTTACTATATTTTTTTGTCAAAGGTGTTTTTTTCTCCTTCAGATTTATGGATATCTGCCCATCAAGAAAACAGAGCCTCTTCCCCCTGAACTTGTGGATGAACCTGAATGTGTAGAGGTGAAACCAAGGACTTCTTATTTTGCTTTCACCAACCAAGAGAAAGACGATGCCAACACAGTTTTCACGGTATCACTACCACACATTCTTTCACTTTTGCATAGTTTTTAGGCACGAGTTGTTGTACTTGTACACTGGTTTTAATTTTTGTTGGTAATCAGTGATTTTGTACATTGCTTAATCCAGACTCAAGGACTCCAGCTGCTAACAAACTTGCCCATCCAAAACCCCACATGCCTCAAGCTGGGAGGAAAAAAATATAATGAAGGTTTTTATTTTCTAATTGAACCATTTGAATCCAGTTTCTGTCCGGCATAGTAGGCTAAATCATATCTAATAATTTAACTTTACATTACATTTTCTAGCTATGTTATCAAGAAAGATCAAGCCCCAGTATTCAGAAAGAAGGGCTTTGGAAAGGTGGCCAATTCCTGATCCAGGAAGACTTTCATACACCTGCTCTGATGAGCTGGAGCCCGAGTACAAACTATCCACCGAGACGTGGCTGTTTCACCTGGTGAAAGTTGGGTGAGATGTGGTTTTAAAAGCATTTCATCATTTTTAACAGGGGATATGTCTGTGATTCCTATGCCTCAGTGAAGATTATTGAGAAAAAGAAACTGACTCCGTTTTAAATCTAATCGTGCTTAAATTTGACCACCTGAGACAGTGTGTTTGTGTTGTTGCTGCTCCAGAGAGACGGGACAAACCTGTGTGTCTTACGCCATCCCCAACATTGTCACCGCCTGGAATACAGAAGTCTTCTGCGTGTCGCCTCACGCTTTTGGTTTGGCCCGTCCTGTACTGCTTAGTGTCTTCAAGCCATTTTCGCTAGATTTCAAGCTTCCTTACGTCATGATCAGGGGAGAGAGCCTCGAACCGAAGTCAGTCGTGCATAACTATCTACCCAACCCCCTCAAGGTAAAAGATGATTTTACATTAAACTCAAACTATGCTAATGCTGCGTAATATATCATATCCAGGTCATTATTAAGATTTTAGTGTGTTCACTATCGCAATCATAAATGACAACTTGGATGCCATATGTAGTGGGTCTCTTATTCTAGGCTTTAAAATTAATATTAATAATTTAAGATAAATTAATTATATCTATGTTTGATAAAGATGCCAAGGATCGTGTAGGTCACATGGACACAAGATCTATGAAAAGGCAATAGTGAGTTGATCTGTTAAACCGAACAGGATTAAAATGAAAACTAAAGACTGAGGTAGACACTATTTTAGATTTGATGTGTCTCTAAGACACTGGTGCTTTTTATTTTTATTGTTAAACTGAATAGTTCATACTTGAATCTTTTTGTAATTTTTTTTCCAGATTGACTTAAAAAGTGTGCTGTTGCTGTTACAGGTCACATTTCGAAGCTGCAGAAGAGTAATCACTAGAAATGCACCAAAATTAATATGTTAGCATCTATATCTGAAACTGCTATTATGGCAGAATTTAAAAATATTTATTGTTATTATATATGTACTTCGACACTGTGTAAAAACAACCACACCATCTTTGTTGCTCTATAGATTTATTATAATTAAAGACATCATAATCATGCTCTGATGCCTCAGACCCCCAGTCTGTATTTAAAACATCCAGATGGGTCCCATTTAGGTAGGAAATTAGCTGAAAACCAGGAACCAAATGAAATCATCCACATGCTGTGTAATAGCCCCTATGATAATTGTCTTTGAGGGTTTTATGCAATAAAGTAGGAGTAGGAGTAGGAGTAAAAAGTAAAAAGTAGGAGAAATATATATGTTGTGTGATTTGTAACACAGTTTTGTAATACCAATTTAAGACCCAAATCAGCTTAAGTGTTGTATTATATTGTATAATATACGTTTATATTCCAGATAAAAACGTCATCCTGAGATGGGCAGATAGACTTTCTGCCCATCTAGCATTAAAAACAAAACTCTCAGAAGCCTAAATGTCTCCAGCTGTAGCTCCTACAGTTCTAAAAAATTTCTTCTAAAATATTAAATTATTTTGGAAATACATTTAGCCTATTCAAAAAGTGAACTAAACTTTTTCATCAACAGATCAAAATTACTGCAGCCGCATCCTCAAGTTACACCCTTACTCCCCTGTCTTCTGACCAGTCTACGTTTTGCCTCTGTGCAGGCGAACACAAGGTCATCCGCTGGACCTTCACTCCAACGTACTTAGGTAGAGAAAAGGGAAGACTTTTGTATAGAAAGTGGCCGAATTACTTTCCTTTGTTCGTCAGCTTATTTTCATTCCTCACGACAATTCACTGCAACCTCTCTGCTTTCCAGTATTTTAGGGATTAACAGAAGCTGAACTTTCTTTCAGGGGATTTGACGGTCAGTCTGACCGCTGAGGCTGTGTCTTCTCAAACTTCTTGTTACGGTCAAGAAGTGACGGTGCCAGAAAGAGGTCGCAGCATTGTGGTGACGCGACCTCTCAAAGTGAAGGTTGAAATAATGTCTGTTTTTATGACAATAATAAAAAAAAATCCAGATGTAGAAATATATATGTATGACTGTCAAAAACATATTGACTCATTAATGTCTTTAAAGACCTGATGCTTGCTCAGACAAAGAGAAAAATCTCTCTTCAATCTCTTTTTCAGGCTGTTGGATATGAAATAATAAAAACATACAGCTGGTTGCTCTGTCCTAAAGGTCAGTATGAGTTTGCTTATGCATAATAATTAAACATCAACTTCTGAATCTATAATAATAATTGCCATCTAGAGGATATGTCTCATGGTGCTAATCTTCCAGTAGGGGTTGTGAAACTTCATATTTTGACACTTTTATATTAATTGGCTAATAATTATCAGATGACTTGTGTTAGCATATAGAATAGAATAAAAAAAATTCCAGGTCAGTTGATGAAATTATTGTGAAATCCCAGCAAAGGTAATGTACCAAGTCAGAACGCTGCAAATTTGCTTTTCAATTTGTAAACATGGCAAATTAGAAAATACTCGGAGCAGCTTTAGAACCACTTCTTCCTTTCTGTTTATGTTTAAAGTGCTGTTTTTGTTTGTGTCTGTGTGCAGGACATTGTTTAAGTGAAAAATTGAAGACACATATCCCCGACAATATAATTAGTGGCTGTCTGAAGGCCAAAGTCTCAGTTTCAGGTAAACTGATTATATTATCCAAGATGAGTTATTTTCACAAAATAATGTTGGGACGACACCTAAAAATGTGACTAAGAATCAATTTGAACTCAAATGTCAGAGCATGATCAGTTTCCACGAGTCTGTCTTTACGCAGGTAACATCCTCAGCCGCAGTGTGGAGAACCTGGGTGATTTGCTGTATTTGCCGTATGGTTGTGGGGAGCAGAACATAGCGTTCATGGCAATTGACACTTACATCCTGCACTACCTCCAAAAGACCAACACGCTGTCCCAAGAAACTGAGAAGAAGGGAGTCAACTACCTGATTACTGGCAAGTTTTATCACCTTTTGAATGCAGAGAGAAGTAAAAGTGTGTGTTAAACACATTCCTTCAGTTAGAGTGCAATCTTCTGTTTGGTCTTTGGCCTTTTTAGACATAAGGTTTTTGTCTGTTTTAGCTTCCTACTCACAGAGATTAACGTACTTAAGAACACAGCAAACCAAAACTGAATCTCTACCTTCGATTGCCATGTACTATCACTGTTCTTGTACAGGCTACCAGAGACAGCTGGCCTACAGGAAGAAGACGGGCGCATTTAGCACATTTGAAAATGGAGAGGAGAACACTTGGTAAGAACACGACTGATAAGTTTAGATCCAAAATGTTTTTACTGATGACCTTTAATAAAGATTATTTTTGTCACAAGGAAGTATTAAGCCCTCAAGTTTCACTTTGATATTGGTTATCATTGCATACTTTAGTAATCTCACAGCCAGAGACAAGAAGCTGCTCTGAAGTCAGCCTTCAAAAGTCTGTACACCCATGTTAAATGTTTTTGTGATAAAAAAAAAATAATGCATGCTTCCACGTATTTCAAGAGGTTTTAAAAAAATCTAGAATCTTTGCAGTATAATTCAGCCCTCAAAGTCAAAATTTTTTTTAAAACAATCCTTTTCTGCTTCTTTAACCTTTTATGCACCACATTTCTGCTGCTGTTAAAGTCTCACTGAGCAGTATATACTAATGTGGTGCTGTGTATTCTATTATTGCAGTGTTTGTTTGCTAGAAAAATGTCAAACTTTGTTTTTCTCTTCTCCAGGCTCACTGCCTTCGTGATGGTGACATTTTACAAAGCTCAGAGCTTCGTCTACATTGATCCCAGGATTATTGAGGAGGCTCGGAAGTGGCTGGACTGCCAGCAGCGGGACAATGGTTGTTTCAAAGTGTCTGGAAAATTTTACAACAACTATATTAGGGTAACCCAAATTACACAAAGGATTTTTGCGAAAGGAGTGTCAATTGATATAATTCTTACTAATAAGGACAGTTATACAGATGTTAATCTGTCCATGTTTCTGTCTCCATAGGGTGGTGTTCCTGATGAAGTGACGGTCACTGCCTACGTCACCGCAGCCTTGCTTGAAACTAACATACCAGCAGATGTAAGTTAATTTAATAGAGAACCAAATTTGTAAAACTCTGACTTTTAGATACCAGTTTCAAACAAAATCAACAACCAAAACATTATAAATATTATCTACTGTTCTAAAATGTTTATAGGAAAAATAAAAATAGCATTTCACAAAAACAGCAGAAAGTTACTGGAAATCAAACAGAGGCTATAAAATCCTGCAGGCTTTCAGAAAAATGTGTCTCTGCTATTACAAACCAGCTAATTTCTAATAAATTTACATCATATCTCATTTATTTGTTTACAAAACAGACTGTGAGACATTAGTCTTTTTCTGTGTTTTATCTACTAAATATTTTATGAATAAATATGTTAAGTCTGGCAAGGTTTAAATACCTTAATCATTCATTTGTTTATTTTTTCTACAGAAGATTATTTAGCTAAGTTTAGTTTTCCAACTGTTTTTGTTGTGAGTCACTCAAAAATGCCGGAATCTTTACAATTCCAAATTCAGTGCACCAAACTTATCTGAAATGTCCCTTCATGTTCCAATCATTCAAATATTGCTTGAAAACTCTGGGAAAAATAAATCTACACAGTTGTATAACTGAACATTGCCCATGTGGTCTTTCAGTGGCAATGACTTTGTTTTCTTTCATCTGTTAAGAATCCTGTGGTGAAGAAGAGCTTGTCATGCCTGAAGGACTACATCTATGATTTCAGCAACACTTACACCACAGCTCTGCTTGCCTACGTCTTCACGCTGGCAGAAAACTGGGAGGCTCGCAGGAAGCTTCTGCACCACCTTGACTCGGTCGCGATAAGAGAGGGTGAGTCTGCTTCCTGATATAAGTCATCCAGGATGTGCCACCATGTGTCATGTGCTTGTAATGCTAACAAAAGCTGCAAACTTGTTTAGGGGATCTTCAATACTGGTGTTTGACACCAAAGCAAAACCCACGTTCTCTGTGTGTGGAGATCAGTTCTTATGTGCTACTGGCCAAAGTTGGTCACTCTCCCTCTGAAGGAGACCTGTCCTGCTCTTTGAGGATCATCAAATGGCTTATGAAGCAGCAGTCCTACTATGGAGGCTTCGAGTCCACTCAGGTATTGTGTTGGATTACAAATCAAGACGCTGCTCTTAAGTGCACATACCAGAAAATCAACATAATCTTTCTAAACATGCCAAAAACAGAAATTGTACTAAAAGTCTGACATGTTCTGATTTCCCTTAAAATAATATTTTTTTGGGTATATTAATTTGCGCTTACTATTGTCATCCATCTAATGTCTGGGACAGGGTCAGGGATAGTAAATGCTGTGTGCGTTATATGTTGTAGGACACAGCGGTAGCTATTAAAGCTATGACCGTCTACAGCTCTAAAGTTTTGAATCGAGAAGGTTCCACCTCTGTGACTGTGTCGTCCCCCACTGATCACCTGTCATTCAAAGTGAATCAAAACAACAGGCTGGATGTCCAGGAGCTGGTGCTTCAAGACCTGAAAGGAAAGTACCGGCTGAGAGCTGAGGGCACTTCATGCTCTGTAGTACAGGTCAGTAATTGAAACAGTTGGATGATGGCCAAAAAAGAAAAAGACCATACTTTTTTTGTTGAAAAGGAAAAAAGTAAAGAAAAATATTGGTGTGAAGAATAATTGTCTTAACTTCCAATTTTCACCTGGTTTCCAGGTTACTTTTGTTTACAACGTCCCTGTTTCAGCTGTTGTCAGCAGTTTCAGAGTGGAAGTCAAAGTAGAGGTCCACAGCTGTTGCCATGACCGCTTAGTCACGCTGAAGCTGAAATCCTCGTAAGTAAACAAGCAAGTTACTGTTGTAGGCAGGAAGACTGTTGTCATCTAGCCATTCATCTTTAATACATATGAGGTTTGGGAGTTAGTTGGAGCTGTTTTGTTCAAAGCAGTCACTACTCCAAATTTGTGTTCACTCTAGACATGTCATCAGTCTATTTCAAGGATAGAGATAAGCAACCACACCACTATGCTATTATTTTGCACTGTTGGGGATAAAAGCTAGATTAGCTGGAGGTTAAGTGTGAATTCACAAAAAGAGAAAGGCACACAAAACTTCACCAAGTGAGGCCTGAGCAGAGATTTGAACTTGCAACCGTTTTGCCCCACAATGTCACACTATTATGACACAATAACTCCTTCCATCCATATACAATATACTATACCTGCTTAATTCTTGTACGAGTTGAGAGGATAAGGAAAGGGATCGCTATGTCCAACGGTCATTTTGCACCAATCTAATGGTTTCTGATGGAACCAATCTGATGATTAGGTAACAGATTTAAAGCAATAAACGCTATTTTGTTGTGGAGCTCATGTGCCTATTTATTCAATAGCAGCAAAAATGTTTATTGAATTGTAAATTAATTCATTTTTCAATCAGAAAAATTGTTAAATTTTCTGTGGGTCTTCACCAACATGTATTGATTTCTGTTGATTTAACATAAACCTTGGGATTAAATGGTTCATCAAGAACAATTCCTACTTGAACATAATCTTAGCTGATGGCATACTTAGCTCATTTCATAGACACTGAACAAAATACATTGGTGTTAAGAACAAGAGTGTGACCATTTTCATCCTTGCCTAACAGATACAGTGAAGGCCGTAGCTCTACCAACATGGTGGTCCTGGACATTGCTGTGCCCTCTGGATTCTGGCCTGTTCCAGCATCCTTGTGGAATGTGAGTAACTGCTTACTGTGAAGTGAAATGTTGCAATAAAGTGTGCATTGATACAATTCCAATAGAAACTTTGCATGACTGTGACTTTAACTTTGTGCCATCATCAATCCTATTTGAAGATGTTTGCTCTGCCTATGTGCAAAGCTGCATATTTCAGTCATCCTTAAAGGGATATTTAAAATGTATAGAGCATGCAAATAAGAGACACATCAGTTGTAATAAATCAACATATTTAAATGAATCTACCAATTTTGCCAAAATGAGTGTTCAAGTGTATAATTAATATATATATAATTTTGACCACTTGAGAATAAGAGATAATCCATATCCTAACTTGTGCATCAAAACACACACATAACATTAAACATTTACCTGAATGTCTTCTCCTCACAGCTAAAGAAAGGGGTGTTAGTGAGCAACGTTGAACACAAGGACGGTCATGTTTTTGTGTACCTACAGGAGGTGAGAGGAAGTTAGTGTGTACAGTAGCAGATGCTGCTGGTGAATTATTACCTGGAATTGAGGTTTTTTTTCTTGTCTAGTTACAAAAGGATATTCCTGTGTTCCACGAGTTGGAGATGATTCAGGAGTATGAGGTGCAGCACCTGAGGCCATCGACGGTCACCATCTATGATTACTACTGTCCAAGTAAGACTGCACCGCTTAGTGTTCAGCAAATCAAGCGATTACTGGATATGATCGAGATTAAATAAGTTTGATCATTTAGTTAAACGTCCTTTCTCCTTTCTTTGAAGGTATTAAGGGTGTGACCGAATACTGCGGAAAGAACTGCTACGAGACAGCGAATTCATATGATCACCATCAACCCCAGGACAACAGATATAAACCCAACCACCAAAACCACCAGGAACCGCCTCCACACAGATACCACAGCTGGTGGCGCCACCACTTCCTTCCCGTCCACCGCTATAGGCAGTGGCGCAACTACACATTATTCAGGTGGATGCAAAAACATAAATAGGTGCCTTCCCTGCTTCCCCCCCACCCCCAACAGGTTAAAGGAGTGTGGAAAAGACAACGATACGTGAAGGTTAAAACTCGCTACATTTATCTCATTATGTGCACGAGGTGAAGGAGCGTAAGGCGCGTTGAAGTGTCTGGAAAAACATCATCTGCGCGTCGCCCCCTCCAGACGGGGTTTTGACGCCCCTATGCGTTGCATGCGCTGCATACCCACTTTTTGCGCCACTGGCTATTGGCATACAGCCACAATCTCTATCACACAACTACCTCAGATATGACTATGACTATGACGACGATTATTACTGTGACTAAAACAAAGACTCAGTCGTCCAACAGGCATGACTGTCTCTGTTTAAAAATCAGCTGGTTATTAAACTGGCTACATGCACTGTTCAAACTGCAAATCTTCTGAGATTTTACTAATTATTCATTTTTTTTATTTAGATTGTAGCCATCCTCAGTGATTTAGACAGGTATCTAACACCTGCTGTTTTTTAAATGCTGTTTTGTGTTTCCTGTTTTGTGTTTTTTGTGTTCGCGGTGCATTACTAAATCTAAACATAAACATTAAGAGGTATAAAAACATAATAAACTGATTTCAGTGGAACAAAAACCCTGCGTTATTTTTTTTTTCACATTCTCATCTGCTCACGCAGCTTTGTGCTTCGACAGTTTGGTTTTATTATATAAGAAGAAACAAGCACTGGTTAAAATGACAGAAAGCAATGGATAAATGGTTGTGTTTTATATATTTTGTAAAGAAAATGTGTCTGTGATAAAGTCTATTATGCTTTTTTAAAGCATAATCATGTTTTTATATCAACATGGTGTTTTCAGGGTGATGTGTGGTGCTAAGGAGGGGCCTGTCCAGGACACCCTTCCTGTTAGCACCACCTGTAACAACGGGTTCAGATCCATAACTGAATAATTCAAAAGAGCATTCAACAACAATCTAAATTTAAATTTGAAAACTGATTTATTTTTGCGTTGAACTTGGCCACATACAATTTCATTTCCTCTGGACGATGACAATGACAATGACAATGACGGTCAATGGAGACAATGGAGAGATCTGCTGAAACTGCTGTTCAGAGGTCACGCTGTCTAATCCATCTATTATATTTGCAGGTTTTCATCTGAAATTAATTCCATGTTTTCCTTCCAGGTGTAAACACTGTCTGTCAGTGTTTAAGTCTGTGTTTTTAACCCAGTTTCTCCTAGACATTTTTGTTGCACCTTACTGTTCTCTCTCTCTCTCTCTCTCTCTCTCTCTCTCTCTCTCTCTCTCTCTCTCTCTCTTTCTCTCTCTCTCTCTCTCTCACACTCTATTTCTCTCTCTCTCAATCTCACCCTCTCCCTTTCTCTCCTTTCTTTTCCTA
>CAEGAF010096737.1:0-10869 GCA_903067075.1 Micropoecilia bifurca | reverse complement strand
CCGCGACTAGTCGACATCGACTCGACTATTATCACGATGTAGTCGACCTTAAAAAATATGTAGTCGTTCAACCCCTACCGTGGATACGGTTAATGATTTGAAGATGAAGAAACAATAAATACATGTTTATATATATCTAAATACTCCTTTTCCGTCAACAAAATATGTGGATGTGGGGCTTCTTTGTAATACAGACCATGTTCAACCAGTTTATAAAATGAGGACATGCAAAAAGCCTGGGAGGATACAAATATTACGATGATGTGATGAACCTGCTAATTACCACAAACACACACAGAACCTTTTTAATGAGACTTTATCTCAACAAAAGATTACAAGTGAAAGATAACTGGTTAAATTTGTGGTTGTGAAATTAATATCAAATGTGATTTTCTTTTCTCTTTGAGCTCGGAGCAAGTTCTTGTTAAACGAGTTCTTGCTTAATACTATTAGACAAGATGACTAGAGGCTCATCAACAAAAGCAAATGGACAGATTTCAAATTTTTCAAAACGTTGCACCTCATCACTTTAATCAGGGTTGTCAAACTCATTTTTGTATTTTGTATTACATTTATGTATTAGCGATAAAAATTGCGAAGATTTGTTGATTTTGTGTGAATTTCCATGTTAATTCTCAAGAAACTGGAAAGACTGATGGATATAATTTGGCAGTAAACAGATGAAAACTGCATTGATTTGACTGAAAACATAATAGTTAAGCACACTTAGTGTTTAGTCTAGAATCTAGAGGGCCACATAAAACTAAATTGTTGTTCACATATTGTTTCAAGGAGCAAATCATTTGTAATCCAATCAAATTAAGTGCTTTAGCAGTCAAAACTAGAATTAAAAGTTCCTAACATATCAGTACTTTTCTCTTTAACCGGAAAGAGTTGTTCCACTGAATTAATTTTAACAACGCATTAAAAAATATATAAAAAGGAATGATGATGCAGAAGTTTACTAAAAGTCTTGAACCTCAAAGTTTTGACACAATCTTGTTCCTAAATTTGACCAGGGCTACAAAAGGGAAAAAAACAACTACTTTCTGTATGTAGTCTTTCTCTATTCTAGAGAAAGAAGGGAAAAAAGGAGAAAAACAGCAATTAAGCACTTCTGCCAGTAGACTGCTATGTGGCAGCGTAGGTGGAGTTCACTCTAGGTGATGCTGAAAACATCAACAATGGCTACAGGTAGCTGCTCAGTCACGTACCACAGGTCAAAGGTGATGTGGCAGCAGAAAATGATGCAATTAATTGTTTATCAGCGAAAAATTTGGTGAAATGAACACTTCATTTAGCTAGCTTAAACAAACTTCAATTATTCATAAAGTAAACTACAAAGTGACATGCATTTACATGGTAATAACACAGTGGAAACATAAAAAGAGATGTTGAGGTTTTAAGAGTTTTCTAAACATAAAAAGGAAAATCTCCACCCTAGTATCACTTGGTGGCTCATACCAACCTCAAGGAACTACAACAGCATAAAATCTGCTCCCAGCTTTAAAGTTAAAATGACAATGAAAAGCTGATTTGTCCTTCCACTCAGGCAATCATTAAAAGCCTGAATCCAATGTCTTTGCTTAGGCTGAATTTGGACAGCATGCATGGATAAAAAGGTCCAATTTGAACTTTGCTATTCCAGTCTAAAGATGAACAATGACTGTCCAGCTTAAAAAAAAAACCAAAGATGTAAAAGCTGCTTATGGTCATTCAATATATATTAAATTGGTTGTACTGCCTCTGTTTCATCTAGTCCAAGACAAAACTGAGAATAATTTCAACAGTGTGTGTAAAATATCTCGAGGTATGAAAAGACCATTGACCTTTGAGGTGAGGTTTTGTTGGTTCTTGTTTGTTTCCATGGGTTGAATATTCTGTTCCCACTGATCATTTTCAACTAATTTCATTTCTATCCATCCATCCATCTGTGTTACCAACAATACTATCTCTCTTCGTGGGTCTCCTCCCAAGGGGACTGGCACAGAAAGCCTCCAAAAAGAGGCGTTCCACATTCATCGAGATGAGATGCCAGAACCACTCCTGGTGACTCTTTCGTGCAAATACTAATTCCAGAAGCTTGTATCTTGTTCTCTTAGAAGTACTGCGTTTTGGGCTCAGCTCCTTCCTCACCACAGCAGACTAAAACACGTTAACGTAGATGGAAACCTGAGAGACTCGTCTCTTAAGTCATAAGGTTCCCCAACCAGGAAAAAAGGTGAACTGTAACTCGTGTCGTATCGTGTCGTGTCGTTTTAGTCAGGAGTCAGGAAACACGCAGTTCTAAATCTTTTTCAAGTCAGGAAGCCTGTTGACTGTTTAAATAGACACTAGAAGACTTTAATACCACTGAGCTTCCACTGTCATTTACCTGCCTGCTCCTGCTTAACGTTTTTAAGTTTTTAATGTAATGTGTGTAGAAAAAGGCCAGTGTTAGAGCTGCATGTTCACATCTGCTGTTTATCATATAAAACTATAAGCTGCGTATATTTTTCATATATGCAGCTCCAGAAGAAATTAAGAGACCATTGAAAACGTTGTGGTTATCCCAACAAATATTGATTCCTGAACTCTTCCAGAGTTAAAACGTTAGTATTGTTGTTGCTAAATGAGTACAAACTTGTTTTCTCTGCATTATTAGATGTCTGAAATCTCTGCATCTTTTTCATTATTTTGACTTTCTCATTGTCTGCAAATAAACACTAAATTTCTGCTTACTTAATATTAAATGTTCATTTAACTCAAACATATACCTATAAAAAGCAAAATCAGAGAAACTGATAATTTCAAGTGGTCTCTTGATTTATTCCAGAGCTCTCTTTCTCTATATTTGGAGATTCTTGTATTTATTTCTCTGTAAATCAGATTTTAACCTACAGAATGACGTAGATTCAGAGTTCTTATTAATACACAATTTATTAATTAACACAAGAACAAAAAAAAACAAACAAACTGTGAAGGACTTTTTCTTTTACTCTGCCAATGAAACCTACAAAGAAGAAGAGCTTAATAAGAAGGTGTGGAGCAAGTTATCTCAAAATAATCATTTCACTTTTGCTACTCAAAGGTGTAAAAATGGTTCTTAATGCTAAAATGTGTTGGGAAATCTAACTCAACATAACTTGAGGTGATAATTAGAATTCCCACATTAAAAGTGAAAATAAGAGCTGAGCCAATGATCAGATGTCTCGGCTGAGCAGCTGAGAAACCTCCATTGTCACGACAACAGCCCTTTCAAATTCAACTTTTCGTTTTGAACAAGGAGGACGAAGAGGAAGACTATAGTCTTTATTTTACCCCACCAAGGTTTACGACATAAATGCATACAAATAAAAACAGATGGAGATTTTCCAAAACGTCGAACTACGGATTAAATAAATGATCACAGGCTTGACCAAAACTGAATTTCCTGAAATCATCTTCTGCTTTTCATAACTGTTACCATTTTATTTTATATTGTCATTTGGAACAATTCACAATAATTTTGCTAGATGCTATGTTAGCTTATAGTTAGCTATATTTTGTTGTTAAAATAAAAACAATGCAAGACTTTTAGTATTTTTAGTCACTGATAAAATTTTCTTTCTACCACAAAATTTTCTTAAAACATAACACAAAGAGTTTCCTAAACAACAACATCAACAAAACATCTTTTTAACTTGTCAAAATGATTTTGGCTGGAATCACCACAAATCGCTTTCTACAATTTGGGAAGTGTCCAAGCTGCTGCTTTCAGATGGATTTTACAGGATTTCCTTCTAACTTTAGAAATGTTTTGATTTAAGGACTCGTCTTTAATCTGGGGACTCACTGAGCAGCTAGTGGGCACCAATGCCTGAGTTTGGTTTTCCTCATGTATCAGCATCAGTCGTCTGCAACCTTCAGCGGAGTTGGAGGTTTCTGTTTGGCTTCTTTCCTGAACACTTGTTAAATATGTCAAAAGTTGTAAAAAAGAAAAAAAAAAAAAGTCATACATACTCTAAAGGTTATGTCATAGTTAAAAACACACCACTCATTGCATGCTTCTTCCTAATGTGGTGTCAAACTGCCATTTTACACATTTTCGTACAAACTGGTTTTTACCAAATAATAGCATGAGGAAGAAAATTTAATTTTTTAATTATTTTTTCTTTAACTGGTTTAAGTCAAAGTTAAAGACTGTCGCTGAAAAATCTTCAATTCAAAGCTCCACATCTGCTGCTACTGCATCTCACCAGTCTGTAAATGTCTGTTGATTGATTGCGTGTGTAAAGCTTCTGATTCAGTTAACGTGATTCAGTCTGTACAGTCTGTACTGTTCTTAATGTTACTGCAACTACTTTGATTTTACCCATCACTGTTACTGCTGAACAAATAGTTTGGACTTTTGGGAAAGGTTCTGATTTTAAGATGAATGTAACACCTGCAACTAAGGACACTCATGCATGTTAAATGTTGAAACTTTTCTGTATATTACCGAGTATTGTCAGTGCTAAAACTTCTTTCTGATGGTTTTGATTTCAGTAATGACACATATTCTGATCAGGATGTTTGGGGGAATTGCCCAAGAGTTTGTAGCGCACATTAACCAATAAGAAACAATTGGCAGAATAAAACAGTTTCGAGACATCTTTAAATCCCTTAACAGACTCGCAGGATGCTGCACAGCACACAAAACTAAATGCTTAAACAGAGTAAACTCACTTTAAAATGCGGCATGTCAAATTTTCTAATCATATGCATAACGTAGCTTTGTGATTTTAGCCATGTTCAAAATTGGCAGCTTTTGAAAATGTGTTTTACCGTAATTTTGCACAGATTTTTACCTCAGTCTTGAAATTTGAAATTCTCTGTTGTCAGAATCAATTCTAGCTGTCCAGATGTCAAAATATGCATGGAAGCTTTACAAAGGCAGTTGCAGGATGTTTTAATTTTTCACTTGATTGTACTTGCTGCCTTAGATTAGAAGAAAAGGTGGTCTATTTTCCTGTTTCTGTGACATTCATCTGTTTTTAAAAAAAGATCCATCTCCAACATTTTACATTTGATTTTTTTTCTTTTCTTGCCTCACTCTACCTGCAGTGACTTAAACTCAGGTCAGTATCAAACCTTCAACATTACAGTTGCGCTGCCACATCCCAAATACATGTACATTTAAACTCACTGGATGAGTAAAACAAAAGGCAATTATTTGATTTGGCGCAGCAGCTCCGACATAAAACAACAACGCAGAGGGTTGGACGTAATGCCCCGACGACAACTCGTCTTATATCCGAGAAGGACCATGTTTTCTACAACTCCATTTTCATCGACTGACATTTTAAACGTGAGCCGTTTTCAACTGGAGCACTTAGTCTTGTTTTCTGTTGTTTTCTGTTGAACGTCTCACTAACACATCTATCTTTCTCTGAGGCTGAGGGGTTCAGCTGTGCCTTCTCTCCTCTAAATATCACCATCAATTATCTGTGTTTTGGTGAGCTAGATCAGTGAGAGAAGTCCATTAAAAATAATTTGCTCCATTTCTCTACCAAACTATTGTCGCTGTGGCCAGATTTCATGTTAACTGGGTCAAATCACTAAGGTTAAAGTCTCGGGGGAACAAGGTTTGTGGATCAGAACCATTACAGCCAATTAACTTTTTGTTGCTTTCAACATTTGAACGTTGATTCAGGCGTGGACACGTTTCACAGACTGACTGAACAGTTTTCCCATTTTTCAGTTCGGGCATTATTTACAGCAATAACAACATCTATTTCCAATGCTAATTGTGTCTTTATTGTATCTAAACAAACATGCAAGTTTGCAATCAAAGATTATGTAATTAAAATGGCTTGTTCTGCACAAAAAAGTAATTACAGTAAGCACAACAGGTTTCAAAATGAATTCAAACTCAAGATTTTTTTTTTTTAATGCAAAGTATGAAGTACAGGACTAACGGTAAAGGACAAATGTCATATGTGGAAGATAGAGAGATTTTATTTCCAAGAAACCACTTTGCAGTGTCTCATTTTAAAGCATCACCTGAAAAAAAAAATTAAGATGACAATAGCACTTTCACTGGAGTTCCTACAGTTGCTGAATTGGATCACATTAGACTTGATTAGATAAAATAAACTCGGCTGATCTCTCTGGGAGGTCTAGGTTGCCACAGCAGGAGCCACGAATGAGAAGCAGCGTGAAAATAAATATGAGATAAACATCGTTTTGTAGACGGATGATATTTTTCATACACCGAGGCATTTTGTTCTCCTTCTCCTCCGGGGAAAAAGACAACAAAGACTTTTTACCTTGATTGATTTTTACCTGAAGCTCAACTCTTAAATTCTTTTCATGATTTTACTGTCAAGTCTTCGAATAACGCTGCAGTTCAAATGCACTTTATTCAGTTAATGCCGTAACTGGCAGTAACTAACTTTTGGAAAAATTAGCACATGTAATAGCGAGTCTTTACAGAAATCTGCTAAAGATTAGATATACAGCAATTTTCAATAAATCCCATTATTATAGAAAGGTTTAGTTATTTCAGGAACTAGATTCTTTCAGTAAACCATATTATCTAGACATATGAAACATGTAAATATGACAATGTTCTGCTTACAGATAATGAAAACATTCCTTTGCATGATTTTTACCATCTGAAACTAAATGTAATGTGATTTTAATGGAATGATTAACTAACAGGTTGCAGCTGTTAGGGGTGAACAGAAGGCAGCCTGAGGAAGAGACATAAATCTAGTCATGACAAAATCTATCTAAAAAACATAAAATAAATAAGAAAGATCAAAACAACTAAGAATGGACTGAACTAAAGTAACAAACAAAACTGATTCAATCAAAACAAAAATAACAAAGGGAAACCCAGAAAGAAAACAGAAAACAGCATGACAATTTTTGAATGTTAATTTAACTTAATATTTTTGGTNGTCAAACTACCAGCAAAACTACTTGTTTTGTTCCCCAAAAGAAACAGGTGGAATGTTGAAAGGATTAAAGTATTAAATGACTAAATAGCATACAACAAACAAAAAAATAACAACCTAGTTGCCTTTTGTTCCTTTCCTCTGGTTTCTGTAAGTGACTTTATGCTCAGTAATTTCTAATGAAAGTATTTAATTCCAGCCCATAAGGCCCGATGAAGACATTTCCTAAAGACAAATACCAACATACCGCCACTGACCTTGCAATGAGATACCAGCAAAACAAAAAACATAAAAACTGATGCAGAGTATCTGTAGCCCAAATGTGCTTTGATGGCCACTAGGATAAAACATGACGCTGACCATTCGCTCGGTTTGTGGTCAGAGTCACAAACCACTGATTCATTCTCATGGCTTCTCTGTTACGTGTTGTAGGTTTTTAGTGGAGAAAGATATCTTACAAAAGGCATGTGGTGTGAAACAGAAAGCATTTCAGCAACCTGTCTCCTGGGCAAAGGCATTCATCACTGTGACGCGACATTGAAACTGTGCTACAGCTCTGGCTGAGTCATACTTTACCTTCGCTGTGTTACTATTTCGGAGTTCAATCAGCACAACTGACTTGTTCAAATATACCATTTACGCAACAGCTTTAAATAGACTCCCATAAAACTCAAACCTAACTTTTATAGGTTTTTAAGTCAGAAAGTTGCATAGTACATCTTGCACTTTGTATGTTAAGTCTATCAGAAAATATGTTAGAAAATGCCTTCTCTTCTTTTGCTTCTCATCCAAGAGTATTTTTAAGTTCAGAACTGGCTATTTGTTGGATTGAATAAATAAAGTTTGAAGGAAAAAAAGGCATTTAAATGTATTCTTCCCCCAAACCTAAGTGATGCATAGGTGAGTGATACACAGCTGCTTCTCATTCTGGTCACCAGTTTGGTGCTCTGAGATGGCATCCCATTCATATCAACTCATCCACACTCTGAAACCCGAAGCTGTCGTTTGGCGAAGACGGCACTTGCTCCTTATGTAAAGTTTCTGTATCAAATGATGATGATATCTTATACGGATGCACTAATAAATTCACCAGACTAAGATACACTTTGTCGGTTGGTTTCTCAGGTATTCTCTGCTATTCTCTGCTATTCCCAAAAGTAATGAGAGCCCTGCAGATAGAAACCAGGCAAGTTCTTTTAGCTCTATTTCAAATGATCTAGATTAACAAAGATCATTTTAAGATCTGCCGCTTAGGCTTCCTTGTCCTAGTTTTGATCACAGTCCCAGCTTTCAATCGTTCAGGCATCAATATTATACAATAACTGTTAAAATGAAGATGACTGGAAGGTGTCACAAGTCTATAAGCCCAATTAGATCATCAACCGAGGAAAATCATAGAAATTATAAGAACTTGAGTGCATAGGAAGACTCAAAGTTTGGCAACTCCACCAGTGATGACAGGAAGGATTTTGTCGAGCACAAGTTAACCAACTCACAGTCCTACAGGGTTACAGCTGAAGTATTTTCTCCATTAGATGCCCCGCCCCCGCTGCGGACTGGGTTGAATCTCATGTGGGTTCGGCTGGCTGCAGGAAGTGAACGGCGTCCTGACAGACAAAAGCTGGACTGAATCACAATTGCGAGAGGGAGGCGGTGATTCAGCAGGAAAATATGCTGTCTGTGCTCCTCAGCAGGGTTTCTGGGAAACATTAAGAGGACCGCTGTTTCCAAACTCGATTACCGCCTCTTCTTTTGGCTTTGTTTTTGTTCCCAGAACAAAGGGAAACATCATTACTCAATATCTCCAAAACATCCCTCTAAGTTACCCGCTAACTTGATTTTCTTATTTCTTTTCAAGGGAAGGCAGCGGAGTTCATTTGCATGCCTTTTGTGATGTAAAACAAAACTGTCTGAATTATATAGTTAAAGCAAAAAAAGAACAATTATAATCTCTGACAGCATGTGAAATTTTTAAAGCAAACTTTCCGTCATGTCTGCTTTTGAAAACTGATTAAGCACGACCAAATAGAAAAAGGTATAGATGACATGAGGAGGTCCTCCTCTGGAGGAAACAACCTGCATTATTATTGGCTGCATCAGAACCAATTATTTAAACAACATTCTAATTATGGTTAAGCAAAACACCTGTTTGTCCCCTTAATGGGTGTCAAAGAACTGGCTGCATTTGTAAATAGAAACTCAACTTCATTTTCCCTGCCAGGTTAAATAAAGGTTAAATAGGATGAAAAATAAAACAACCTTAATTTGTGTACATAAATTTATCAGTAACAGTTTACAGACCTTGCTCTACCCCCCTTGGTATTGTGTTTCATCTCTCTATTAGCACAAGCATTTTTAAATATTCCGTCCTTGACTAACAGTACTTGCAGTGCCTTCGGTAAGATACTGAAGTGGTGAAGAAAATGCTTTGTTGGACCCGTTATCTGTGGTCGAAATAAAACTAAACAAAATAAAGGAAAGCAAGAGGTGGAGGAGGGTTCTGAGACGTTATAGTATGTCTGGTGCTTGCTTTAATGCTTGGGAACACACAAAGCCTTAGAAAAAAAGTGTTGCATTTAGCAATAAATATTCCTACTTTGCTTACATTTAGCCAGACTGTAGGTAAAAATGCCAAAGCGACATTTGTCCTACGTACAAAAATGTTAAAATGAAGATGCTCATAACACGACATGCACCTGGATAACAGAGACTATGCTGTCATGTGATGTTTGCGAAGTCGGTGACAATAGCCAGAAACAAAAACCTCCATTTACTTAGATAAACATATAGCCTTCACACATGTAAACATTATTATCTATGAGAAAAACACAGTTGACATATCTCAACGAAATTCACACCACAAGACTCGTCTGCACATGAAGAAATGTGTGTTTAACCATCCGTTTGTTTTATGGTGGAAGGAAGTAGGAGCAAGTGTGAACTGCATTCCCAGTGGTTTATTACTCATGAGAAGGATATATCCAGGATACGAAAGGAAGTAGAAAGAAACTTCTGTTGCTTCCGATTTCAGTGATCATTGTACACGTAGCCAAAATAGCAGCACAGATGCTACCCTTAACAGAAGCAGTCAGTTATTTTGCATAAGGAAACTAAAAACATATGTAAACATGAAAAGAGGTTGTTGGACATTGCCTCAATGGTCCATTTTTACTCCGTTTCAAAGTTGTTTTCATCAGGGAACATAAATAAATACAAGATGTGAATGAAGCAAGATTGAAAGAGAGTATTGGGCTTGTAATACGACAAAGCAGATTTACTTCAAAGGAAACTAAGGCACGTCAAATTCAGGCCATTCATGCATCTTAAACTTTGCAAAGGTTTCATACAACCGAGGTACTAGGAATCTGCATATATGTATATATATATATATATATTCCTAACTGATCTCCAACCCATTGTGTATTCTCATGTTGATAATTAGTGAACAGGCTACCACTAATAGTTGCTAGTTTTTATTTAATGTTAGATTTATTCTGAGATCTGAGAACCATGGCTTTAGATGTATAGGAACTTTGAGCTCCTGTCCAATCGCCTGCTGCCTCAATGTAAGTTGCCTCATTCCTATTAACAGAGCCAGAAACCACAGTCATAGTTTATGTTACTCATAAAGTTGGTCCCCCCACCTTCTTTAAATCAGATAAAATTGGTGTCAAAAGTTTGTGCTGGTTTGTGCAGCAAAATTTTTTGATTGTGCCGCTATCATTTTAAAGATATAAAGAAATGTTTCTAGAGGTCATCCAAGGTCAACCAACCACCCCGCCTTCTTCAAACCGGACAAAATGGGTGTCCATCAACTCGGCTGGGTTTGTGCAGCAACATTTTTTGATTGTGCTACTTTGGCTTTGAAGATATTAATGAAAGTGTAAAGTTCAAAAGGTCAACCAGCCGCCCAACTTTTATGAAATCCAACTTTCTTTATATCTTTAAAATGATAGCGGCACAAACG
>CAEGAF010096728.1:0-35312 GCA_903067075.1 Micropoecilia bifurca | reverse complement strand
TGAATTTAACACCAGCTGACTTGGACACATATAGACACTTTTGGGTGTTAATTCAACACTGGTATTTTTACTGTGTATGAGCAGGGTCAGAATTTATTCAAATGACCTGTGTTTTTATAGTGTGTGATGGACTGCTTATTTTTTGTAATCAGGATCATGATCAGCCAGATTGCAGAGAAGAGATTTTAATCTGAATAATCTTTTATTTGTTTAAGCAATTAAAATGAACAGTATACTCAACCACAGAGAAGTAAAGCTTTGATCTGAAATATGTCTGTTCTTTGTAATTTATGACATCTGGAAATGTTTTTCTTTTCAGACAGTTTTCCTCACTGCTGTTATTCATTTTAAGCCACTCAGAAAGCATTACTATGTTAACATTTATGTGTGCACTTTTCCATGAAACTGAAAACATCCTTAAAGTTGGTCAATCATATTTGCTCATAATTTCAACAAAAACATTTTTTTTTCTGTTTTGAGAAAACTGAAATCTGTAGAGAATCAGTGTCTTTGGAAAGCAGAATGTTTATTTTATTTTGAATTGAATTATTTTTATGCTGACTTTAATATCATCTATTTTACAGTGGTTTGTGTTCAGGTTAAAAAAGTCATAATCGAGTCAAGCTGAAGTCACAAATTTTATAACTTTAGATTTGACTGGATGAAATAACCTAATATTGATTTTCCCCATAAAACATTTTACAAGATCCTTTAAGTGTTTGACCAAATCATATAATATCTAAAAAATAAATACGTAACGTGTATAAAAAGAAGTATTTGCATTTATTATAGTCATATATGTTCCATTTGTATCGGTTCATCACATTCATGCATTCAACAGTTAGTTTTAGACTTGAAGAAACGGGGAATGTAATTCCGAACACTGGAGTTCTGAAAATGTATTTGCATATCTGCACATTCTTTATGCAAAACACTTTTCTGTATGGCAAAATTATTGTGGCGCTCAAAATTGGCATATCAGCATTTTTGCATTCTGAAACCAGCCCATTGTTATCAAGCTAGTATAAAATTTAAGACCCAAATATAAATTTACCAATGTTGCTTCTTGAAGAGAAATGTTGCCTCTCGGCTTTGACCCAGGATTAAAATACTTTTCTCCAGTTTCATAGCTGTCCTCTCCATGTTGTGTGCAGCAAAAGTTAAAGCCTCGGTGTGAATTTAGCTAAAGCGGTCAAGATTTAAAGCAGCTTTGGAGATTTACGTAAATCCTTCCACCGCCTTGTGTTTCATGACGCTAGTTTCCATTGCAGTTGAATAAATTCATTTGCAAATGTGTCATTTTTGCAATAAAACACTCCCAGATGGACACAGAAACAGAGGCAGTTCTTGTATGAAAGGTAACATAGACTCACTCCTAAACCAATTTTTGGTTATCAAGTAGATTTAGGTTAAATGTTTAAAGCGTGACGTAGGCCACATGTCTTAACTGATCTGCAATAAGAATAAAACAGTTTAATCTAGGTTTGATACATTATGAAAACCTCAGTGTAAGGTT
Organism: Micropoecilia bifurca; assembly: GCA_903067075.1. Taxonomy (NCBI): domain Eukaryota; kingdom Metazoa; phylum Chordata; class Actinopteri; order Cyprinodontiformes; family Poeciliidae; genus Micropoecilia; species Micropoecilia bifurca. Next base: position 33,796 of record CAEGAF010096728.1, on the reverse strand, counting down.
CTGTACGCATTAAAAGCAATTGGAAATACTCATCTTTTGTGCTTTTTTAAAAATGTAAAAGTTGTGCATGGGAAATGTATTTGTCCTGAGTCCAAAAAGAACAGGGGGTTACATGCTCTCGATTGACTGGACCTGGAAGTAAGCAACAGAAAAAATATATATATATTCTTGGCAAAACTGACAACTTTTTTATTTTTTAAGTACTCATGCTGCTTCCTGATGAGATGGCACCCTTGGTGGTGAGCCATGTTGTCCATATAGTAAAACACCTGTGGATAGAAACATACAAAAACTGGCAGATTGGGTGGGAAGGGGGCGGGGGGGCAGGTTTCCTTTTAGGACAAACTGAGTCATTTTTGTAAGTTACAAAGATAGCAATCAGAAATTTAAACCGTGTCTGCAGGCTTTTTCCTGTTTTCTTTACTCCTGCTTTCCACTTGCGTCTTTCCCCCAGACACCCATCACCCTGAAAAAGACAGAGAGTTCATGCAAGGATCAGTGTGTCTGCATAAGAAACTGTATAATGTTAATCACAACTTTAATTTGGGCTGAATTAGCATTTTGATGAACTCGCGGGTCTGACTCGCGTACTCTGAGCACCTTTAAATGCAGCCTGCGCACAGGAAATGGCAGCGTGGTTAATTAACGCTTGCACACAGCAGATGGGCTCGGTGAAGTGCCTGGCAGTAAGAGACGCAGAGAGACCGAGTTTGTACAGAGGAGAAACCCACTGCTAATGGAAGGGAAGGAATACAAAAATAAAATTTGAAACCGACTCTTCAAATAAAAATGCCCCAGTTGAGGAAGCAGGGAGCACTAAATAGCATTTCAATCTTTTTACTGAAAACAGCACAAAGAGTCGGTAATAGCTTACAGAAAACACAACTGGCAAATCTTGGTCAAACAAGAAGCCAGTTTACATATGTCCAGCCGTTTCAATCTCTTAGCACAGAGTGAAGCTCAACATGGTGCCAGCTTCTCATTGCCTTTTACTCATTCTGTGAAATCTTCTGCTAACACATTTAGGATTGCTTTTTCATCTTCCTTTTTTTTTTTCCATTTCACCGTTATGTTATCACCTCATCTCCTGTCTTTCCATACATTCTTTACATCCGTGCCTCTGAAAGACACGTCTCTCTCCCCCCATCATCTTTCAAAGCTCCTAAGACATAATCTGCAATGTTTCACCTAATCAGGTTATCTGTATCTGCATGGTGGTACATTAGTCCATAAGGATGTCATCAAGAATACAGGAGAAGAAATGAGGGGGGGAAAAAAATTATGTGGGAGAGTTGCTATAAATAAAATGGTGGATATCCATGGTAATTTGGGTCTGAGCATAAATGACACAGCTGTATGTGGCAGACGTGTCTGCTGTGGTTGTGGCTAATGTTTAAAATGAGCTCACTCCTTTTAAACGTGAAAATATGCATGTTTACTCTGCATCGTTGTGGAATATTTTCCTGAATAGAGCTTATGGATGTTTCCCACTGTTTTCTCTTTATTTTTGCAAAATACTCTATACAGCTAAAACCAGATATTTACTTGCGCTTCCTTTGCTCCCCCCCCCCAAGACACGTAGCCATTTTTCTCAGAGTGTGACATTGCATCAGACTGTACCTTTGTAATTGACCATGCTTTAGGTCAGTTAGAATTCAGAAAATTATCACTTTTTTATGAATTGTACAATAATAAAGAGCAGATTTCTTTCAGACAGTAAGTTGAAGCTATTGATTTCAGAAGCTGACATAAATTTGCTTATCTCTTTGCCAGAATCCTGTTTTTGATTGTGTGACTTGGGTAAAACTTGTTCTGCAGCCTTTGCAAAACTGTTCTCAAATTTTGCTGAAATTTTGGAACAATTCCCATCAATAATTGCTTCCTCATATTTCTGCTTTCCTTATGATGTGATTTTTTTTTTTTTGGCGAAATGCACCTTTCAAAGCAAAAATACTCAAACAACATATTACTGCCAAGCCCATTTGTAGTATTTGGGATATGGTCATTAATGTCAAACTTTTTACTGAGTGCCTTTAGAAGCTGTCATCTGGCTTTTTCTGTTTCTTTTGGAATAACAACTTCTTCTCTGAATGGCTTTTCAGTCCAATTGACATGGACAGTAAGGTGTCTGTAGGAGCCAACATATGGCATCTAAAAAAATCCAGTTTCAAGAACTACATGCTCAGTATCTAAGTCAGCCCTGAAACAGTTGGGATTTCAGCTCCCTGCTCCATCTATCATCATGAAACCCTATTACTGATCCTCTAATATATGATTAAAAGAGTCAAAGCAACCTGTCACTCACCACCATGCTTCACATTTATTCTCTCATTCCCTTCACACCTTATCCTGCATAACCTTCACTAACATGCTCCATCCATTTTCTATCCTCCCCCCCTCCACCCCCCTGACATGACCTCCCAGAGAGAAGCATGATTTGTAAAAGCACAATAAAAATGGAAAGACGAAGAAGACTTGGGTGGCGGCAAAGGAGAGGCTGGAAGGACAGCAAAGCGAGGCCTCCTGTTGCGAAGGCCTGCGGTGGTGCATTAGCAGGATGTCCAGGCGGAGTAAATCGTTCACCAGGAGCCTGCAGCCAATAATCTGAAAAAAATAAATAAATAAATAAAAATTCTGAAACTCTGACAGGCTGTCACTCCAGAGCACAAACCGCAGAAATGAAAGCCAAATTGGGCTTGAAACTCTGAACTTTCACTTGTTATGAGATCATTTAGTTTGGGTGTAGGTTTTGAACTTGTTGGAAAAATAAAAATAGGTTGTGGGAGTGTGGGTGAATCATGACAGAAAGTTATTATTTATCATTTTATTTGCAACTGCAGTCAGCGGTGTAAGCAAAGCTCTGGTAGTGGACTTGAAAGAGCAGCACTTGGTTCCTTGCAGAAAGGAGGTTTTGAGTTGGACTACCAACTCTGTCTGGTAGTCCAACTGTCTGCATGGAGGTCTGTCTGCATGGAGTTTGCATGTTTTCCATGTGTGGGATGTCTGGTTACAGTCCAAAAACATGCATATTCAATTGTGAATTTAAAGCAGGAGTAAGTACGTATGTGGATGGTTGTTTGTTTTTGTGTCTCTTGTGTTGCTTTGTGAAGAACTGGCAACCTGTCTGGGGTCTACTACACCTCTTGCCTAATGAGTGCTGGAGACCTTCTCTACCTAAACAACCACAATATGATGACTTCAATGGCTCTTTCTGTGTTTTTCAAGAGAGCATGGGTTGCATTGGTTCAGAAGACATAAAATATTACATATTCAGGCTGATCAGACCAATCGACTATCCCCTGAAAACCTGAACAGAATAACAGGTACAGACAACGGATGGATGGACGGAGTGACCTCATGTGGCGTCAAATTGGTTTCTGAGTTGCAACTCAAAACTTGACATTAGCAGCTTTTTTTTTTTTTACTAGCTCATAATCTGCACTTTTCTCAGGACTGGCCAAACCACAGCTGGATCATGGGGGATTGAAATAATAATAATAACAATAATAATAACAATCATAATAATAATTTTATTCTTTAATTCCTAACCCTTCTCATTTTCTCTCTTAAATGCTTATATAAAAATATTAAGCATGTAAGAATGTCTGACGGCCTCCTCCACATCTCTCCTTTGGCGGTTTAGGCTAAATTAGATTCTTACTTTTCAAAAAGCACATTGTTGGAACCAGTCGGACTTTATGTTCTTAATTAATATCAGATTTGTTATATTTTTAATTGTTGGCGTTTCTGACAAGCTAAACAAAAAGCGACGGTTCTCTGCACGTGTCTGATCCGGGGGGAGGTGGCAGCAGGAGGGGCACCATTCGTCTACGCCCCTGCTCAGATAAAACAAGCGATATCTGCTCGCAGGCAGCGCCAGAGTCTCCAATTAAGACAGGATGCTGCACCAATTTAAGCGCTAATTATGTGCGTAATGAGCTCACCATCATGCGTCCGCGCCCCCGACACCGAGCCCGCTGTTCCTCCCCCTCTCCCCCCTCCCCTCTTCCCTTCCTCCCTTTCCATCCAAGCGCCCAGCAACTAATTAAAAAACTACATGCGCCGCGGCGCTCTCATCTGATTCACAACATGGAAATTAATCCTCACACCATCGTGTTTCTTGGCGAACACAGGACCATTACATGAGCTCTGGAAGCGTCGACGCGCAGTGTAAACGGTACTGCACTTGTCTTTTTGGAAATTTACAGCTTCAAAATAACTTTAGACAAAGCGGACTGACTTGACTTGATGAGATTGTGTGTGTAAGTCTTTTTTTTAAGTGGGAGAAAGAGATTTAAAAGAGGTTATTTGTTTCCAGGCGCAAAAAAAAAACATGCAAATCCAACCTCAGCGTTTCCATTTCGAATTTAAATAAAGAAAATGAGAATAGAGCCTGGTTTGTAGCCCGAGGGCACATGAACCTGGTGCTCTAAACGGCAAATAAAGCCTCTGTGTGTTTAGTGCACCTTTTAATAATAGGGAGTAAAACCAAAAGAGGGTTTGAGGAAATTCACGAGCAAAAACATTAACTTTAGGGACGCAACTTAAGCGGAAGGTGCATTTTAGGTCAAGTGGGTGGACACCTGAGTCTTATCAAGAATAAGGAAGAGCACGGAAATGATACTCAAAAGAGACGGGGAGCGAAAAGCTGTGAAAGCTGCTGATAATCACCAGCAGCACGGCTGAGCATGCGCTGATTCCTTCAAACTCAAAACCCTTACAGGACTTTATTTTCACTGGCTTCGTATTTCTGATTACGTTCCACCAGGAGCCACCAGCCTCTCTGCCACTGAGATACCTGACGGGTACAAAGTGATACGAAGAGGAGCCAAATTGATATACACGGTGTACTTTTGGTTATATCACTTAATGAGAACTAATTATATCGCTTAATGACACAGATATAGTATCTGTGCCACACTATCATATTCGACTAACTGCTAAATACTTTTTCGCTGACGTTAAACAATTACATTAGGACTAGTTCCAGGATGTTCTTTTTATTTTTTTATTATTTTAAATTTTAAATGTATGAATTTATTCGACAGATACACTAATTTAAAAAGCTGAAAATTTTCCAGAATTATCCAGTTGGTTGTGCTTATTAGGAATGTCTAAAGGAAATTGTGAGATTCCACACAATATTTTTTGCAAGAATAAATTAATTTAAAAATTGAAAGAAATGCTGCATTTTCATCGACCATAAGTTAAGTAAACGCATCATCTGCTGTTTGTGTTTTCCTGTCCCATTGGTGTGTTTTACAGTGGCGCAACCAAATGGGGTCGGCCACACAGAAAAAGTAGTTACACACATCATTTTTGTGCGTGGAATTAAGAGAGAGAATAACAAGATTTAGTCATATCTTTATTCTGTTATTAGTTATTAGTTTATTTATTTGTTTTACTTGGATTACCCACAGGTTTCGGAGGGTTCTAGAAAAAGTATGTTCTGACTCAAACAAATCACAAAATATACTGATAAAATAAACTCATGGCGGCAAAATATATATATTAATAATTACGATTTTCATTGTAGTTTAGTTTTGACCAATATAATATATTTAGGTCAAAATATTCAAAAAGTAATATTTTGAAAACCATAAACATAAATGTTACAGAGACCAAATAGAACATGTTCTAATTAAAGCGCATATAGGAACAGACTTGCAAACTCATCAAAAAAATTATGATGATCAAGATTTTTTAATATTATAGTCATTGAATGTTTATTTTATATATGTTTTTTATATATACAACAAACGTTTCAAAATTCAAGCGACATACCTCCATCAAACTAACAGTGTGTCACATCAAGATTATTATTAGTGGTTCCCCCATCTCATAAACCCTTGCATAATTTTCTAGAGGCGCCCCTGCTCGTGTTTAGCCTCTCACCTGTCAGAAATCCCTCTGCTATAGCCCGGATTTATCTATTTCATCTGGAACCATCATCTCCGCGTTAATGACTAAAACACAACAAGATCACATTTAAGCTTCAACGGTGCACAGCTACAGATAAAAAAAAAAAAAAAAAAAAGTCTGCGCATACCTTGCGAGATAAAAACCTCGACACTCACGGGTGCGTGTCCAATCGCACGGCGACTCCAAACTCTTCCGCCCAATCAGCGCAGAGTAAGAGGGACGCGGTGGGCGGGTCGTTCGGCCGCTCAGAGAGCTGACGCAGAGATAGTTGAGGAGATCTGGTTTGGTTGGGTACCCGATGCCACTCGTTGCGCGTCCTGTAATTTGGAGAGGCGTATGCAACGCACGGCCCGGTTCGCCTTTCCAGGTGGAAATCCGGGAGGAGCCGAGAGCAATTTTGAACCGGGACCACTGCTACTGAACCCGGTTCAGGACAGGTGAAATTCCCAGCAGGCTGCAGTTTAAGGGCCACGGGATCGATTGTTCTTCAAGTGCGCTGCGGGGGGGAGAAATCGGCGAACGCAACGCTATCGGCTCGGGTAGGGAATGAAAACGTGTTCGCTTCGTTTTGATGCAGCTGTTATGTTTCTTGTTTTCGATTCAGGTTTATGAAAGAAATGCACAGGCCGATCGGAGTGGACGGCGCGCTGGTGTGCGCGTCTGAGGATCTGTGTCGGGTCAAGTGTCACTTCCCTGACGCTACGTCGACGATCTGTAGCATGTTGTGTTTCCTCTTAAAAAAAACATGTTAGCAAATGTCACCCATCGACAGATTATTTGTATGTTAAATTGGAAATAAAGGTAATAGAAAGTCTTAGACGGACGGGCCTGTGGCGGTCATTTCATTAAAGCGAGAATGGCCGAATCTTAAGATCGTCTGACGGATTGATTTTTACTATTTCCTAAATATTAAAACGATTTTTATTGCATGTAATTCTGCTCTTATATATTTATTTTGTCAAATAGTCCATTATTCACTGGAGTCAGGGTGTATTATTTTACTTTTGTTTTTTGTTTTTAATAATGTGCAAGATTCCAGCAGCTTGGAGCTTCTTGAAATTCTGCAAGTCAAAGCCTAAAATTAGGTATTCACTAAATGTCCAGCTGAGTAAAGTATATGTTTTCTCTTGGACAGCTATCCACAAAAATGCTTGTCTGGTTCTCTGCTTCTCAGGACATGGATAAAGGCCAGCGGCTGAAGCGAGGAGGCTGAACTCGGGACATCCAGGGATGTTTACGCACGTTGGATCCACATGTTTACATCCGTTCTTTGGCTTTCTTTTTTTATTTTTTTCGTTTTTCTTTTTAAAGTTGATCTGAATAAAACAGACAAGACAATGAAAACGAAGCAAAGCCGATTGCTGCTGCTCTAAACCGCCGTTTAGTTGAGACGCGTGAGGACAGAGGCGCCGAAAATGAAGGAAAAATCCAAGACGGCCGCAAGGACTAGACGAGAAAAAGAGAACAGCGAGTTTTACGAACTGGCTAAAATGCTCCCTCTTCCGTCGGCCATTACCTCCCAGCTCGACAAAGCCTCCATAATACGGCTGACAACAAGCTACCTAAAGATGAGGATTGTTTTCCCGCAGGGTGAGCCATCTGAAGACGATTACGCGCCGCTTTCTTAAGTAAAACCAACGATTAATTGCACACATACACAGCTATTACTTAAGAAAACTGTTCGTGCGACAGTAAGCCTAACAGATCAGCTAAAACAAGGTATAGAAAATAAAAATAATGCAGTAAAACAGACAATAAAAAAGCTAAATTGACATTTAAACCGCCATTAATTCAAAAGAGAGAACTCTTAAAAACTAATATCACTCTTTTAATTATGCAGCCATGGAATCGACTGAGTTAAGAATAAAAACCCAGGGTAATCTGTATTCTAAATTCTAATAAAGCAAAAATGCATTTATCAAAGCAGTCTTTAGGCTATAAGGGGAGGAAAGGAATCGCAGGAGTTCTGAAGCGAAGCGATTCTGTCATTGATCTACAGGGAGTCTTTACAAATGCATTATAGTTTGTTTGTAATTCAGTGCTTTCAAATGAGGCGATCTGCCACCATCTTTTTACACGGGTCTCTGCAGGTTTCTTCTCATGTGTGACTGAGAATACCAATCAGCAATTAGGAAGGAGGCGCAGCGAGGCGTCTGGTCTCCTATAAGGCTGTGGACGCAGGAGCTGAGTACGATTCCTCCCCCCCATCCCCTACGCCCCCCCCCTCCCCCCATTGCCTGTCTTCTAGAAGACAAATACAGCAATTGATCTTCCATGAAATCTACAACAGACTCTTTTTTTTCTTTCTTTTTTTATTTTTTTACTTTCTGGTATTTTCCTGTCGCAACGTTGAACGCAAGACAGGGAGGAAGAGATAAATGCTGCGTAGGGGGGGAAAAAACGAAGCCAAAATAAAAAGGAAAACTAGTCATATTTTATATAAATTGAGGGAATATTGCTCAACCTGTTCACACAGAGAATTAGTTTTATTTACAGCAGTGGAAATGTATTCAGGATTACGAGGTTCCACTTGATTTTTTGATTTTTTTTAAGTAACTGAATTGATTGTTTTCGCTACTGACTTTATGCGCTAAGAATGTTCTTAAAATGATCCTTTTTAGACACCAAGCAGAAATTTTGAGATGGGGAAAACAAAAAAATCGTCGTGGCTACTGTGTTAGATTTCATGCGTCCTTTCAGTCTCCGCACAAATAGAGAGATACATTTCTAATTAGTAAGGGAGAAAAAAATAATTTTACTGTAAACTGATCATTTAAACGGAAACTTCCTCATTGCGCACGTCTGTGTGGGTCTGTGTGTGTGCTATACTTTCCAAAATTTTATATTCATATTAATATATTTTATAGTTATATACTTCAAATAATAATAATAATAATAATAATAATAATATTAATAATAATAATAATAATAATAATAATAATAATAATAATAATAATAATAATAATAATAATAATAATAATAATAATATGTGACGTACTTTTGAAGGTCTTGGTGAGGCGTGGGGACACACGAGTAGAACAAGATCTTTGGACAATCTCGGACGGGAGCTTGGATCTCATTTATTGCAGGTAGGTATATATGGAGCCAAAGAACATGGGTTCAACTCAAACTAAAATGATAACCAATATCAGATGCTGGTCTTAAATTATTATTATTATTATTATTATTATTATTATTATTATTATTATTATTATTATTATTATTATTTTATTATTTCTTTACTTAATTATGCATCTATTTTTTTTATTAATGTCTTTCTGTATTTTGCGCTTGTGTAATTATTTATTGCAGACGTTAGATGGATTCATATTCGTGGTGGCTCCGGATGGGAAGATTATGTACATCTCAGAGACAGCGTCGGTCCATTTAGGACTGTCTCAGGTCATTTTTCTCACATTTTTACTTTCTGAAACTATTATTATTATTATTATTATTATTATTATTATTATTATTATTATTATTATTGTTATTATTATTAATTTCCATTGTTTTTTGTAGTGGCTGCTCTACTCGGTACTTCTCCGTTGATTACTTGAGTTGTTCTCAACAGGTAGAGTTGACCGGGAACAGCATTTATGAATATGTCCATCCTGCCGACCATGATGAAATGACTGCCGTGCTGACGCCACATCAGCCCTATCACTCACATTTTGTACAAGGTACACAGCCGCGTTTCATAATAAGAGCCCCTCACATAGGTCTTACATTATACTGTGATGAGTCTCAATAACAAACAGCGGATGTGTGCATTGGATTGCATTATTATTATTATAATTATAATTATTATTATTATTATGCAAATGAGTACTTTGGGCGTTTTAAAGTAATAACAAAAGTTGTTTTCTCTCTTTTTCTAGAATATGAAATGGAACGTTCTTTCTTTTTGAGGATGAAATGTGTACTGGCAAAAAGAAATGCAGGACTGACCAGTGGAGGATACAAGGTAGCACATTTTCATCATTGTTATTATTATAATTGGCTGATAAAAGTAAGAATTAGTAGGACGTAATATTACTGGGTTAGAATGTCTGTAAAATATTAATTCAAACGAATGGCCTTCGCAAATGTTTTTCTTAGCCTTCTCTGTGTTTTATTGTGCCTTTGTGTGACCCAGAATCTTTTGCAAAAGTAGTTATAGTTTAACAGTAATGCCTTTAATATTATTCTTCATAAGACTGCGTAATTTATCTAGAACACCTTTTGACTTAAAATCCTGTTATTCATGCTGGAATAGCAGGAACAATAATTTCACCTCACTACCTGCTTTAATCTTGCTGCCACACAACAGGTCATCCACTGCAGTGGCTACCTGAAGATACGTCAGTACAGTCTGGACATGTCGCCGTTTGAGGGCTGCTACCAGAATGTGGGACTGGTGGCTGTGGGTCACTCTCTGCCGCCCAGCGCTGTGACGGAAATAAAACTGCACAGCAACATGTTTATGTTCAGGGCCAGTCTGGACATGAAGCTCATTTTTCTGGACTCAAGGTACGGTGGGAGAACGAATTTTAAGCAATTGTTTTATAGTTCTGGACTTAGACTTTATTTTATTTTGTATTATTGCAATATATGCATGTAGTAATTGTGCAACAGGGCAAACGTGACTTATTTTTATCCTTTTCTGTGCACTTTGTGTTCAGGGTAGCTGAGCTGACGGGTTATGAGCCCCAGGACCTTATAGAGAAAACATTATACCATCATGTCCACAGCTGCGATATTTTCCACCTCCGCTGTGCTCATCACCTCTGTGAGTTACACTTTTGGGTTTACCATGAGCAGATCAGGCTCTTCTCAGCCGTTAACCTGTCCTGACAGTCACACCACCCACACAAGAACTCGGAGAATGCAAGCCGATAAGTAGTTCATCTCCGTGGTGAGAGTATTTTCATTTTTTTAATTTTTAACATCTCTTTCAGTGCTGGTAAAAGGCCAGGTCACGACTAAGTATTACCGTTTCCTTGCCAAGCACGGCGGCTGGGTCTGGGTCCAGAGTTACGCCACCATTGTCCACAACAGTCGCTCTTCGAGGCCTCATTGCATCGTCAGTGTTAACTACGTTCTCACGTGAGTCTCATTTGGGTGATTCAATTAGCATTTGCTTGTTTAAAGCATTTGTTCAATTTATTTCGTATAAGTTAGACTCTGGTAGGATGCTGTTGTTGAAATGACAGAAGTAAAATGCGACACAAGTCAGGATCTTAAGCTGAACAACAACAACAACAACAACAACAACAACAAAAAAAGGTTGGAATTTTAATTGAAAATATTTAGCAAGATCAAGGAAAAAAATAAATAATGTCATACACTCCTATTATCACTCCTGAGGCTCTTTGTCTCCTGAAGCAAAACGTCGTCCTTATTCGTCTGTAGCATTTATGCAAAAATCAACCAAATGCTCTGCCACTGCAAGGTTGAGGCAGTTCTCTGTTATGAAAGCACAAAGCACACCCAGGCCCCTTCGAGACGCCAAGAACAAACATCAGGGTTCAACCCCATCAAAAACCCTCTACTGTCACGATCGATCGGGCAGTCTCGGGGAAAGCAAAATCGATCAAACGGTAACCTGGAAATCAATGGCTATCTCATAGATGTAGCACATGTTGGATTTTACTTGTTAAGTTTGGTTGATCTGTGTGTGCTCTTGTGAGAGTGCATGCGATGTAAAGCCTTCTGAGTGTGTGTGTTCATGCGTGCACATGGCTGAGGTCTGGGTATTGATTTTCTCAATGCAGTAAGGAGAAAACAAAGGAACTATATTAAAATGACAGGGAATTTCCTTGGAGATAATTAGATATAACATGACAGTGTCAGGACACTGCATGCTGCAAAAGGTGCCAAAAAAAAAAAGTTTGTTTTTTTTGTTTATTTAAAAGAAACAAACCAACTGCTTTATCCCAGTAACTCAGACAGCATTATAACCCCACAAGAATCCATATATAAATCATTCTTCCTGGTTGGCAGAAAGCTATTTTTCCAGACACGAGGTGTCCTGCTTTTTGGACCACAATGTGGAATTTGGCTAACATAACTGAGTTTGAACAAAGGTCCGACATTATTGGCTCAGGCAACAGTCGGCCCTGGCTCCAGATAGGATTCAGAACCGGCCACTGCAACTGTACCTGCGAGAACAAATAGTGTTCATGTTGTGCACTGGCTGTCCAAACATAGCCTTTCCCCCCTCAAGGCGTCATAAAGGAGAATTGGGTCATATTTAGAGTTGTATTAAAGAGGCTGGTTCCAGAGGGTCAGGGATGGGTCACAAGGTTTAAAATGCCAGGCAGCTGGTATTTCATACTGTTGATGCGATAAGTTAAGAATAGGCTCATGTTTGCTGAACACTTGACACAGGAAGCCTTTTCTCTCCCTCGACAGCAACACTTGGAGTGTGCAGCTGCGGGACAGTTACTTATAGGGTTCACAAGCTAAATGGGTGCCTGCATGTGAAGAAAAGTCTTTAATGGGCAAAGAAAATTTGTATCAGTTGCTTAAGTAAGTAAAGGCAGCGTTTTGCAACAAAGGTCTTCGAGTGCATCTTTAGTTAGAATATCTTTAGCAGCGTTGCGGTAAGAGGTGAACTGCAGAAATGAATAATTAGCTTTCCTCAGTTTGGCATCTTGTCCTATGGATGTTATCGAACCATACAATTTTTTTGTATGCTGTCTATAATGTTTACTGCTGATTAACCATTGATGACGTCACTGGCTACAACACAGTTATGCAAAAAGTTAGCAGACGATATTATAATCACTGCAAATGTTTTGACACCTCTCAAGTTGTGTTGTGTGTAAGTAGCTACCAGAGATTTAAAAACATGTTAGCTAGCGGAAGGCTAAAATACACACGGGTGTTTTAAAAAGAAGTCTGTATGAAACACTTGCTGCTCAATAAATTTGAACTTTATTTACATTTTAGACAAAGTTTCAGAATACATTTAGGTATGCCAAAAACTAAATGACTTTGATCTTTGTGGCTGTTTAGGACCCAGTGTTGACTTATGAGCCAAAAAGTAGTTAAATCAACACTGTACTGTTTTAAAAAGCATCAGTTTCACACTGGACTTGAGTGGAATTGAGGCCGCAGATTAAAATCTGCTTAGAGGCTCTTGTAGCAAAGGCCTGCCGTTCCACATACACGTTTCTAATTTATTTTTGAAGAATCTCACAAGACTTTGTGGCAGTTGCAAGGGACTGAACTAAACCTTCTAAACTAAACCTTCCATTAAGTCTGTGAATAACAGCGTCGCAGACAAAAGCAATTGGATAATTGTGCAAGTGAACGATCCTGTTGGAATGTCTGCTGTGCGCTGTTAGATGCAAATCATTACTTTACCAACAGCAGATAGACGCTCCCCACAAGTCAATTAAATGTAGCTTGTTGAAACGTTCCAGATTTATCAACATGCAAAAGTTGTAATTAGCTAAATATAGCCTGGAACCAAAATTTAAGTCAGAGTTCAAATCTCAATTTACTGTAAAAAGGACAAGCAATACAGTAGCACACTTTTTTATATATATAAAATGTAAATTTCCTTCATATATTTTACATCTTATTAATCAAAATAAGCTATTTCTTTCTTTGCGTCTTTAGTAATAATTTATCTGCTGAATGTTTCACATATTACACTACTTTTGTAAAGTGAAAATGTGGATAAACCAATTTTAAGCAACAAAGTACTAGTACTTGTCTTGAGTGAAGAAGATTTAACAGGCTAAAGATGCAAACTTTGCAAATAAATTCTCTAACTTTTCATACAATTTCTCTTTAGTCCGAGTAGATGCTAAACAGTCCAATATTTTACAAGTGAGCATTGTAATAATTACAGGTGGTTTAAAAAGGGCAAATGATTGAAGAAATATAAAACATTGAACCTTTTTCTTATCCAAGGCTGGAAGGTTGCAAGTTTTACAACTTGCTTCTTAGTTTCGACACTGGAAGACCACAAAACAAATCATAGTCTGTAATTCTTTCGAAACTGTAGTTTTCCGTTAATATCTAACATGTTTGTAATCTTTGTTTAAAGGGACACCGAGTATAAAGGAATGCAGCTTTCCTTGGACCAAATGAGCCCTACTAAACCAGCCTTCCCTTATGCTGACAGTCACAGCGAGGACAGAAAAACGTCCAAGTCTCGTCTGACCCAGTCAAAGGCAAAATCTAGAGTATCGCCCTATCCACAGGTAGAAACTTGCCTTATGGAGCTAAAATCAAAGAAAGTGTTTGTTTGTGCTTGCCAGAAACTTGTTAGGTACGCTATTCAAACTGTGATGTTGTGTCTTTCCAGCAATTTGCAGCTTTTAATCCAGAGCGTTCAGAATCTGACCAAGACAGCCAATGGGGGGGGAGCCCCCTGACAGACTCTGCCTCGCCTCAGTTGCTGGATCCGAGTGAGGCTGCCGAGGCATCTTGCGCCTACAGACTGTATCCAGACTCCGGATCCCTGTGCTACGGTCTGGGTTTATCTGAAGATGATCTCGCCCACACTCAAGCTCACCCTCACACCACCACCTGCGACCGTGTCCGATGCCAAGGAGGCCGCTATTTCCTGGGAACCCCTCAGTCGGGCCGAGAGATGTGGTGGGACACTACGCGTTCTGTGCTGTCACTTCCAAAATTCTCTGTGGACAACAGTGAGGGCTATGAAATCACATCCTACCATGGCGCCATTCATGGTGAGGTGTTAGGGTTGAGACCACAACCATCTGTCTCTGAAAATAGCTCTGGCCTTGTTTCTCCTGGTAGCTTCCAAATGCTATTATGGGACATGCTAAGTTGTTTACGCCATCTCTTGCCAGTGTGGCGATTGCTACCATCTGTTCAAAAATTGCCTGCAATCGAAAGCCAAGTTATTTCACATTTCACATCCTTAAACAGTGTAACAACCCCCCCCACTGTGCCTCTACCAAGACATCAGATCACGATTCCATATGCACAGAAAGCAGGATTTTGCACATTAGCTATTTGTTTATCTTTACTAAGACTGACTTTGTTTCTCCGTGCAGGACGGGGCCACTGGGATGAAGACAGTGTTGTGAGTTCGCCTGATGGAGGTGGGTCCACCAGCGACTCGGGTGAGCGTTATCACGGTGACCAGTTCCAATCAAGTCCTCGAGAACCAAGCAAGATGGAGACCCTGATCCGAGCCACACAGCAAATGATTAAAGAGGAAGAGAATCGCTTGCAGCAGCAAAAGGTGCTGCTGGACGTTTCAGGTCTCACCAAAACTCACAGTCCGTGCTTCGCCTCCTCCATACCCCATCATTCTCAGCTCACCATGCCCAGTGTGGTTTGTCGTGGTCCTGGGGCTCCCAGCATCGACCTCCCGTCGGAGCGCCTGCATCACCGGGACAGCGTCAAAGCGCTCGGCTCCCACGACAACGACGAAAACACAACCAGCCCCGTGTCGGTGTCTCGCCTCAGCAGCCCCGGCTCGGACGGCGTCCCCAGGCCTGGCCTCCCTCTAACCAAAGACTACATGCCGACAGATTTGTCACCGCACCCTGCACAAGCCCACAGTAGTCCGCTGCTCTATCCGGCCCAGGAGAGGCAGCAGATGGAAAGGCAGGCGGCTTATGCTTTGACCGGGTACTCCCTGGAGCACCTGTACGACCCAGAGAACTTGCGGAGTTATTCAAGCCTGGCATGTGGAGGAGTCCAGTATGACGTGGCGTCTCATGTGAGGATGCAGGCGGAGCAGATGCAAGGACACAAGGCCACCTCAGTTATCATTACCAACGGCAGCTGACAGTTTCTGGTGCAGGTTGATTATGTCGTCTAAATGAGGACGTTACAGCCGATGGCCACGTATTCGTGAGCATCAGCGACCAGATGCCTGGTTCGAGAGACAAAATGTTGACAAAAGGATGCAAGACACCTTATGTTGGACTGATGTCCTCTTGGTGGTCCATTGATCACTGCTTGTAAATGTCAGGCCCTTGCATTGTGCCATTTTCTTTTCTTTGTTGTCAGAGGATGTTATTCCAAAGCTCAAAGGAAATAATATTTATACACTGCGTGGCACTGGGAAAAAGTTTTCTCTCCACAACAGGAAGTTGCTGTTATTTTAACGGTGGTGAACTGCGCACTCTCCCACCAGAAGGCTGGTTAAACATCAAGCAAATGTTTCCGTCTCACTCCCCTCACGCATCGGTGGACATCTGAGTTAATCTGTCCAGGACGTGACCGTAGGAAAACGTGCTGTTCCATTTGCCCTTTTACCAGAAAATCACCAAGCTACTCAAACTCATTAAAGAGCAACAACGGAAAGATCTGCATTTCACTGTTGTAAGATGTCAATGTTTCCTTGTATTTATTAGTCGGTGGACTGTTTTTTCTGCATGTTCCATTATTTTCAGTCGAAATAGAAATATTTTCTGGTGCAAATAAAACAGTTTCTGTGATTGGATCAGACCATCATTACCATAACAAATGAAAAGAATAAACAATGTAGAAAACTAAAGGAAACATTTTCCTTTGGCATTCAAATGAGCAAACTCTGCAGGCGAGCGTGGCACAGAGTGAGAATTTGGTTACATCTAAAATATGTGAAACAAATGAAGGTATTTTTTTTTATTTTTGTTGACTTCATTTTACCAAATTGTGAAGTATGCATTAGATTACAAGACTATTCTTCAGCAGCTGGTTTTCTGAAAGCATGGCCGTCTAAAGGGATAAAATAATCAGTATGGACCTTAATAAAAGGTTTAGTTTTTCATTTAATTTTTTTATTTTTAAAATATAATCACATAATATATTCATTTTTATTAAAGAAAAGGTTTAAAATGTATTTATTAATTGGCTTAAAATGTGACCTAGATCTGAAAACCGCTGCAAACAAAACATCTCAGCTGCTTTTGTTTCATTCACATACACACAATGCTACAGCTCAAGACCTCCGATATTTGATAGAAGTATTGATGTATGTATAGTATTTAAGTTAAATTAGTTGTGTATTTTTTGTTTGTTTCAATTTAATTTAATTTTTAACCTTTTTTGTAAAACACCATAGTAAAGAAGGATGAGAAAAAAAATCTTTTATTGTTTGTTTTTTTCTGCTCATCACGACAAAGATGAGCAGAAATTCTTGTCACAAATCACAAAAGTATGCATAATTCGGTCTGTAAATTTTCTTGGGGTTTGAGTTGATAGACCAAATGTTTAGGCTTGTCGTCCTGCTGGACGGTGAACCTCCACCTCAGGCTCTAGTCTCTCACAACTCTCTTTTAGTTGATCTTTTTCCTTCATTTTGCTCCGTCCATCACCCCATCAACTCTTTGCCATCCTTGCTGATATAAAGCATCCTCGCACAACGGTGCCGCTGCATTTCAATGTGGGAATTGTGCATTCAGCATGATGTACAGTGTTAATTTTAGATCATGAATAGCAGTCATGGCTTATTTTCTACTATGATTTTTTTCCATTCAGGTCTTCTATGAAGACCCTATTCATCGTCAGATTTTTTTCTAAGTTATGGATTTCTACAGCACCTCCCAAGTTACTACAAACTATTTGGCTACATCTTCTATTAATGTTAACATTGCCGAACTAACAGACTTTCCAAATTTGATTTTACTGATATTAAACTACACACAGATGGAGTGAATTGTGATTTATTTAGGGCTGTATTAGCAAAAGAGGCCGAATACATATAACCATCTCATTTTTAAGAATCGTTTGTTAAAACAGTTTGGAAACGTGCATCAGTTTCCTTTTACTTAATAATTATGCAATAAATTGAGTTGGTCTGTCAAATAAAATCCTGATAAAAATCCTTTGGGATTAGACTAAAATAAAAAATAATTTAAAAAAGAAAACATAATATTTAATAAAAGGTGAAAATTTTGTGTTATACATAACAGTTTGGAATTTTAGAAAAAAATTCAATATCTTTGAAAAACTAAAAACAAGCAACAGATAAAAAAAGAAAATCTTCATCTGCATCAACAACCTGTGCTGGCAGGCCAGATATATACAGTTAATGAATTGGGGTCCAAGGCCAAGCAAAATTGGTCCGGGGGCCGCAGCTGGGTCCCCGGATGCATTTTGAACCTAATAAAATTGCTCTGTTAGGCTGTTTATTTAAAAAGAAAACAAGAATGTGATTTTGTTTTTTTTAGAAATGAAAAACATTAGTGATTTGTTACAATTACAAACCACTTTAAGTTTTCCAAACACTTGCAGCAACACATTTATTTTTCCTGTCGGATCTTTCACTGTAACTATAGGACAGCTTTCCTATGGTGTATTTTTAATGTATGCAACATACTCACATGTTGCTGGAGAGCTTGTCTGGCTGACTGTCAGAGGTTCTTGGGACCTGGACACAGTTTTGGCCTGGATTCAGACCTCCCATCAGTCACCACTGACATAACTTTGTGATGGTCTGCCAGATTTCCCCCTTCTGCTGTCGTTCCGGGAGGCAAAACTGCTCCAAAACTCAGCTGCTGACATCATCAAGGTTCATGTGGAGCGTGTGTGTGAATGATTGCGTATGTGAAAGTGTCTCTACTGTTAAGATTCTTAAAAAATCAGAGCCCTTTTTCTCCCCCCCAAACCCCAAATACTGAAGCTTTTGCCTGATGTGCCCTGAAGGCTTTCACATGTAGAACCAGTTACAAATTAGGCCAAACACTGGGCTCTTTGCCCAGACTTTACTCCCCACCATTCACCTCCCCAACTACTTCATGACTCCTCACTCCAGATCTTCTTAGCCTTCTTACTCTAAAGAAAGGAGCTGTTAATTAGTTAATAAGAAAGAGAGTCTGCTGCAGTAAAAAAAAAAAGATTCAAAGTTTTCCATCCAATTTTTGTAATAAAAATGATCAAGACAGATAAATATTACAAATATAAGATTTTCATTTTATTCATTAAGTAAAAATCTAAAAGATGTAACACAGATATGCCTTCACCTCACTTGAATCAACACTTTATAAAACCGCTTTTGAACTCGTACAGCTAATTTGAGCAAATTTCAAGCTATGCACATCCAGAGTAAAACATTTTTCTATCTTGCAAGCGAGCTTAAGTGCTGTTATTTTAGATTTAGCACAAATTGTGAAGTGGATTTATGAAGGTCTCAGTTTTAACTAGGTTTTGGTCTAAACCAGTGTATTGTTGTTTTAACTACAAGTTTATGGTCAATGTTCTGTTGGAAGGTCAATCCCTGATCCAGCCCATTTACTGGCTTCTGTAAAACGTTTTCTCACAAAACAACTTTATATTTTTCATGCTCCCGTTGACTCTGAAGAGTTTTCCTGTCACTGTTGAAGAAAACAATCACAACATGATGCTGTCACCATAATATATCATAGTGGGAATCAAGGGTTCAGTGTTTAATTAACATATAATTAAACCAATAAATATAACATTGTATTTTATGACACCATTAAAAGCACATGTTGGCATTGCACATAAAATGAACAAGTAAACCAATTTTATCTCCTTCCATTAGCATTGACACGATAAAGATTCGATTAATATGAATATCTGTGGACATTATGCTAATTTTCAGATTACACCTCCAAGGTTTCAAACCCCCAGAAAAGGGAAAATGGTTCCTACCTCCATAAATAACCACAACATTTGAGGAGGCAGGTGGCAAGGCTCAGGAGGGGCTGCTGAATGTCCACGTGATTGATTTCGGGTCCAGGAACGAGGCACAATTGCATATTCATACAACAATTAAAGTGTTTCTCCACCAGAGCCTCCATAACTCAGTCTGGCACTTAGTGAGGAGTCATGCTCGGGAAGCGGCTTCGGAGCAGCGGGACGGGAAAACGTTTCAACATGTTTTCTGCTCGTCTGCGTACTTTATGACCTTTTTCAGCGTGAACAGACACGTTAATTGTTTAAATCCTCTCCCCCCGTAAATCGGTGTGGAAATTGCGGGTTGTTCAAATTTAGCTTTAAAAAAAAAAAAAAAAAAAAAAAAACATTGTAAGGCGTTAACCCCTCGCCGTCGCGGCACCAAAACAAACAGTTTGTGTCGAAAGGCACCAGCAGCTGAGAGAGGGCGGAACAGCAGAGACCTGGGAAAAGTGATTCGAGCAGAACGTCTAGCGACACCTACACAGAGAACCAACCAGAGGACATTTAGATGTTCTGATCGGCTGGACTAGGAGATTGAGGTCATCCGGTCGATCTGATCTGATTGGCTGAGTCAGGAAACTGAGGTCAAGTTGCAAAGTGGAGAGGAAATAAGGTTTATTTTTTTTGTCTTAATTAGGAATGCTGCTCGGAAAGTACTTAGAGAAGAAGCAAATTTTACAGTATATATATATATATAGCATATATATATGCTGTTATTATTAAAAATGTGAGAATATATGCTAGACTCTGATGTACACTTATTATAAAATGAAGAACATGTAAAACACCTAAAACTAAATTAAGACGTTCTGAAGAAAACTCATTTGTACATAAGATTTATTGTTGTATTTATGGGCTTTCTCTTCAGTGCATATCGGATATTTTGAGCAAGCTGTATGACCTTTTACGGAAACAAGAAAAAAATATATATATTATTTGAGAGCTTTTTTTAAATGGAAAAATATATAATGTTAGATGTTTTACTCAACACAAAAAAAACACTTGAAACTTCATTTACTGCATAGTTTTTAGAATTAATGTCTGTTCCAAAGACTTTTATCTTTGGGGAAACAAACTACTTACAGATAACTTTAATAAGTTTGGATAGATAATAGAATGAAGAAGAGTTTCTATACCTAGAGTTATCATGTATTTAAATCCAAATGTACACCTTTAAATATATACATATGGATACCAATGAATTCAACAGCCTCAAACTCACTAGGATAATTACAGACTTGTGAAACGTTTCAGTGTGGGAAAACAGTTTCACAGTTTTCTCCAAAATGTTCAACAAATCTGTTCTGTCTCTATACTTTTCATTCTATATCTCTTTTTCTGTCATTTTCAAACATTTTTATATGACCTTAATTTAGCCACGATTAGGTTGCAGGAGAGAATCCAGCATCACAAAAATAAGTTTGGACACAATTCGATTCAAATGTAAAAGTGCAAATAAGAGTGAGCACAATTTTTTAAACCATCTGCAAGTGCGGTCATTTAAAGCCATTTAAAAAATGTTCACAGACCAGCTCCTTAAGATTTAAGACGCTCCACAGCTGATTCTAGGCAGTCCAACATGTGCAGCCCCTGGATGCATGCATGTATACATAATCCACCACAGACATAAACAGTGGAGCTATCAATCTCGTCCTTGCTTCAAAAGAGAAACACCTATTTCAAACCTAAAAGAGCAGTTTTAATTCACATTTCTTCACCAGAGTGTGCGACTTTGAGTAAACGTGAGACCTTCACTAACAGGAAGACCGAATTATTCTGAGAGTCAACCACAAGCTCTAAATCTGGTGGCAACAGCAAGGTGGTAATAGGTCTATAATTTATTAACCTCAGTGCGGATTATGCATTCAAAACAAGTTTAAAGTCACAGAATGCACTTTCAACAGTATTGAAGGCAAGACATTTGTCGCTTTATGTAAGGAATAAATTATTTAGAAAACTACAGGTCACCTTTTAAGAAACTAATAACTTTGAGAAGATACTATACTGGAATGTAGTTGGTTTGATTCTTGCTTCATGCATCATTGTGCAAGGCACTTAACTCCTTCTAACACATTGTTCAGCGAACTGGTGTTTGTTTCTGAGTGACACCGGGTGAATGTGGCTAAAGTGAAAGAGCATTTCAAGTGGCCATTTGACTAAAATGGTCAAATGCCTTAGACCATTTTTGTTTTTGCGTGATGAACTACTGGTAAAGGCTGAAGTGGCAACCAGCCATGTAATGTTTGTTTTAATGTGAAATTACTATGTAAGTAGTCAAAAGTGGATTTTTCTGCTTCACAATTAAGCAACAACAGCAACACACTTTGCTGCTGGCAGTGTTAAATTAAAATAACGTTATGAAAGGAATCTGAAAAATGTGTGATGACTATTCATACGAAATTAGATAAATATCATTAAATTTGTTGTATTTGCTACTAGTCAAGTAGTAAATATTGCTCACAATATTAGTACTAAGTATTCCAAGTAGTTATATTTACAACTTGTAATATTTACAATAAATAAACAGTAAATATTTCAGTATATATATAAAGTCTATATTATAATACACTATAGAATAGTGTATTATATGACACTATATACTATTATATAATTTCATATAACACTATATAACACTAGCTAATGTTATATAGAATTATATGACACTTAGTCATATAATATTAAACGTTTTATTTATATTAAATATTGTATGATAATATATGACATTTAAGCACATATGTGTTTCACAATTCAAAGAAACAGATACATGTTAATCTACATTTTTGACAACAAATGAGACAGCTGAAGGCCTTAATGGAACAAAACAGGCTATTTACCAGCTATCTTCAACTTTACGTACTTATGCATGAAACCATATTAATTTTCAGTATTTAAATTGTCATGTAAACCAAGGGCGAGAATCTCAAAGTATCTGCATTGTTTGCATTAGAAACAAGCAAATAAATGAACAAATAAATCAATAAATGTTCAGGAAACAGGTGAGGAATCCGTCTATTGGAATTTTAATTCAAACTAAAATTGCAATAAAAGGATGGATTGCCTGCTAATGGTGAAACAAAGCCACCTTAATTTAAAAGTGCCTAATCCTTTTGCAATAAGGCTATTAAAAAGACTACAAATACAACATCCTGAGCCTCTTTATCACACAAACACACACACACACACACACACACACACACACACACCTCCGAGGCTCAGACAGTGTGAGTCTAATGCCCTTCAATCCTGTGAATCCCTTTGTTCCCGATTTCACGCTTGATTTTCCCACAGCTTGAGTCTGGCTGGTATCAGCGCTCTTGCCTGTGCTTTCACTCCTTCCAAATCCACAGAGCCACACAGGATCTGTGTCGTCTCTCTCCAGTTCTCTCCGCTCTCTTGTGTCACTGTCTGTTCCAACTCCGTAGCAAAATGCTCAACACATGCCAGTAACGTTGGTTGTTTGTTTGCTTGCTTGTTCGTTTGTTTGTTTTGTGTGCTTGGATCCGGGTCCATCTCACCGCGCCGCAAACCCCACGGCCCGTCTGCCAAAACACCACAGCAGAATAAATTCTGATGGCGTCAAAGCGTTTTATGTGATTCACACATACCTTTTTCTCTTTTTTTTTTTTACAATGAATTTCAGTAGGATCCCCAGGTGCACTCACAGCTGCGCGACATACACAATACAAACCCATTTACAAATCTCAAGATTGCTTTAATGCCTCTCACAAGAGGCCTTTCAGCCCGTTCCGATTCGAAATCTCCTGCTCTAGGAGCGTCACATCAGCGAGGCTCTTCTAATCTTGCGACTTCTCCAGTGTTCGCGTTGAGCAGATATTGTGACAGCTGTGCGAGGCACGAGAGGGAGAAGTGCAGGAGAAAGACAAGGGGAAAGAAGGAGAGAGGAGAGAGCGGGGAGAGAGTCTCCTGAGAGAAGGTGCCGGTGCTCCACGGCACCAAGTCGCAGCCTTGCATGCCAATGAGGAGATTCCCTTGCAGCAGCAGAGCGGCAGGAGGGGCCGCTCTGCTGACACTGTACTGGTGTAGTCCTGCATGGCAGCATTAGACACTTTGCACCAAAAGGAGTTGAGCACCAGATGTTTTTTGGTTTGTTTTTGTTGTGTGTGTGTGTGTGTGTGTGTGTGTGTGTGTGTGTGTGTGTGTGTGTGTGTGTGTGTGTGTGTGTGTGTGTGTGTGGAAAAAAAGAGGGAAATTCCAAATCAACTTTCGAACACTCCCTGGATAATTATCAGTGAACCACATCCCAAATTTTTCCCATACTTCCAATGGACACTGGAGTAACTGCTTACATATTTTTGCCATTTCATTCTTCTTTTTTTCCCCTCTTGAACACATTTGGATATTATCTTTATAGGACCTGTGTGCTGATACTTGTAATATTTTTTTATGTATTTGTTATTCAATCCAGTAAAACCTCAGAGTTCAACTTTGCAATGGTGCCAAGATAAAGCTAATTATCTTGTGCAATGCTACATACTTTACAATTATGTGGAAATCGTTCAAACAATGTAAGTTAATTAAACAGAGCAAGGGACACAAAACAGCCGCGTCTTAAAGCAAAATAAAGCAACACGAAAACATACAATTGAACGTCAACACAAAGAAGTAACACTCAGATCTGCTCCTTCAAATTCTCCACGCTTTCCTTTGAAGACGGTTTGGCGATCTGTAAGTTTTAAACTATGATTCCGGTAGCCTTTGGAACAGTAATAATGATAATAAAAATCTCATTTATTATTTGTTCAATTATTTGTTTGGAGTGCCTTGAAAAACTACACGGGTATAACTATTTGATTTCAGTGGTTTTGTGCAAAAAAATGAGTGAAACTCATTATATAATAAATAAGAATAAAAGTAGGATAGGATATATTTTTTAAAAAATTATCTCAAGTCATAATAAAAGGTTAACATTCAACAAAGGTCAATAAATCAGAGTTATGTAATCACTATTAAAGACAAGAAGCTAAGTGGCTTTTTTAAGCTTATTAAGTAAAGACTGAGTAGGGAAGGTTATTGTTTATGGACTTAATTTTCCTAAACTGAAGCGCACAAAAGCATGCATTTTTTTAGGCAGTGTGGAATGCCTACTTGGTATCCTGGGTTGCCGTTTTAGGCAGTCTAGGCTGACATAGTTGACATGGAGCATCTCTGTTAACTTGAAGTAAACCATTCTGCAAAGTAAAAACAATTAATCTGAAGCAAATTGTAAAACACGGTTAACTTTAAGTTAAAAGTAGACTTTGTGGAAATCTCCTGATCTGCTTCTCATTTCCTCTCATTTCTCTATCACACAAGAATCCCGCTTATGTCCATAATCCTGGAGCTGACAGCATTAGCGCGAGTAAGAGCATTAACCGCGTGTAACCGCCTCCCCTTCTTCTCTCCCCCCTTTCTGAGGAGAATTAATAACTAATTATGTCAGGTCACTCGTCCAGATGGTCCTATCAGATGGGCTCGCTGTCTGAACCTCACCTCCAACAAGCACCTCTGACCCTGGCGACCGCATCAACCCCCTAGCAGCAAGACGTCTTGAAGCCTATGTGGCTGGGAACGTGGAATTAAGGGGTGCACGAGTCTTTTGGGGATGCGAATAAAAAAATAAAATGCATTGAAGGAGGGAGAGACCCAACTGGGCGTGTCTGATCAGTACGGGATGGCTGCCTTTAAAAGCTCCATGAATACAAGGCTCCCTGCCGGGGCCCTGATCTCCACGGTCATGATTCCGTTATTACATGGCATGTTTCCTGCGACAGGCAGATGGCTCACAGAACCAGAGCACGCATTCACACACATTCAACACACGCCGGGCCCTGCCGCATCAATGGACACAACCTGATACTCCTCTTTCTTGTCTCATTAGGAGGCTATAGAAACATAAGAACATAATAGGGGGAATTAGGAGGCTGTGTGGGTGTCAAAGGGGATGCGATGGAAGATTGGGACGAGGGCTAACAAGTGCATGGTGAGCTCCCTCTGAGCTTTGTGAGGTGATTAGTGCTTTGGATAGGGATGACAGGTAAAAGACGAGTCCTCTGGGACAGAGCAGCTTTTTAAACGGACACTTAAACAGCCAGAAAACGGAAAGAAGGAGGGAACAGGCGTCAAGGCTAATGGCTGAAGACCTGGCTGCAGATATCATGAGCATGGAATATGTGCTTCACAAAATAAAAAAAAACTCCAATTAAAATTGTTTACTATCAAATAAGTAAAACACAAATACCGTAATAACAGCAAACACAAATCCACTAAGGGTGGAATTATGATGTAGTTTTTATTAATTCTCTTCAGTCAGGCTATAAGCAACACACCCACGGCTTATATCCGCCATTTGTCACTTAAAAGCCAACTAAACTCTTGAGCAAACTTCCCCAAAGCTCCTCAGTCTGCAGGAACTGATCTCTGTCTCGTATTTGAGCAAAAAAGACACGCGACAAAGCAGCTAAGAAGAAATCAAACAGACACCTTCAAATAGGATTTAAGGTGTTTAACCACATCTCACTAATTCTGCTATTCTGAACAGAGGTGCAAAAAGAAAAAAAAGAAAAGAAAGATGTGGGACAGAGAATCAGGACAAAGACCTTAGTCTCTGTCAGTGTGCTGGAGCCATTCTGTGAAGAAAGTGATATCATGGTGGTTTGAGCTTTTAAATGCTTGGCAAATCAAAGAAATTATTAAAGGAGCTGACAAGATTGGTGGTTATTACTCTCTCAATTATATTAAATGGCCTGGCACGTGTTGATAAACACAGATAATTACTTGTTAAAAGGTTTGTCATTATCATTACATCATTACTTTCTGGCTTTCGGGTGCGAAGTGTCTAACAAGATTAGTCTGCCGGTCACGTTTCTGCTCTCAGCCCTGCAGACAATGGACAACTTTACCAGCTGGTGGTCTTCTTGTCTCTTGCATCTGCCCAATATGAACTCTGAAATGTAGTAGCATATGGGGTATAAGAAAAAAAAGATAAAAGAAAATTTGCTGATATGCGGATGAGTCACAAGTGCACACTTATTATTAGATTGCTTTTTAAAAAATTGGAAACGAATGTATTTTGAAGAATATTACAATAACATAATCAATCGATCAATCAATCAAATTTTATTTGTATAGCACATTTCAGCAGCAAAGCATTTCAAAGTGCTTTACATAAATAAAATAGAAACAGCATGCGACAGTGAATAAACAGTTAGAAAGACAAAGATAATTTTTAAAAAGAAAAAACATTAAAAAAGATAAAAACATTGAAACCTGCACACTTTGTGTTTTAGTTGAAACGCTGTTTAACAAGGATTCTCACACCTCAGAGTTTTAGTTAAAACGCATTGATTCGTCTAAGTGGAACGTTTTCCAGCGGGGGTTTTATATAGACAGTGCGAACGAGAAATAATACATGGTATAAAACGTAACCATATTATATACCAGGGTTATATACCTCTGGTCTTCTCACCACCACTGGGAGTGTGATGTTTTTACAGCTTTCAGATGCCTCCTATTAGCCAGTACTCTGTAATCACTCTAGATATATATTAGTACAATGCATTGATTACCCCCGTAATTCAATCCACATTATTAGGATAAAGTAATGTTTAAATACAGAAGGTTCAATTCATCTGCTATTTGTCTGTGTGTTACGCACTTTACCAACACCAAAAAGTTGATGGTTTGGTCTGGACCTGTCATGGTTCTGATTCAGCTTTGCAGCACTCTGAACGCTATTTTGGTTTCACTCTTTATATTTTATCTCCTCTCCTTTACTAACCCTGAAGGAAATATATTGTCTCTTTGGATTTCCGAAAATCTCCTAAAGGTGTAGTAATTATGGAACATAAATAAACATGAACATAAAAAATATCAAACTTTTACAAACAGATCCACGCAGTGTTTACATGACTTAGTTCCTGCCAACTGGGCACACTTTGGATGCCAAGGCAGGTATTTTTTGCATGGTTTTCTTTTTTTTTTCATTACATTTCTATGCATAATAAAATTGTTTTTGTTGGATTGCATGCATGAGAACCATCTGTAACCTCAACCTAACAAACAAATCTGAATCAAATATTTGAGCACATTATCAAAGCTGAAGAGCACACAGTATAAAGCTGAAGAATTTAGAGAGTGCGTACAAGCTGTCGAATATATACATTAAAAAAGGTTTTGTGTTTGTACGTTGAATTCTTTGGTTTGCAGAAATATAACATGGTTATGTTTTCGCCAGTTACACTTAGCAGGATGTTTTTCTGTTGCTTAAGAAGCTTAGTCTCAATGCTGCATCCTCTAGGTCCTATCTGGGTAGCAAGTAACCATCATAATTCCTTTTACGACCAAAGAAACACTCCAGATGGACCAGAAACTCTCTGAAAACTGATTCAGTTTCCCCGACCAATGAGATGTCTCCAGGTAGAAGATGGATGTCCGGTGCTGGAATAAGAATACGCTTTTTGTTAATGATGAAGAATCCATAGCTGGATCTGTGCCAACGCAAATAGCAATAGTTCCAAGATTTATATTTAGATTTTCTACAAAAGCCCCTAGACTTTTATATATATTTGACATTTATAAGGAATAGTGACGTAAATATAAATATATATATATATATATACATATATATATATTTATTTATTTATTTATTTAACCAGGTAAACCCCATTGAGATCTAGATCTCATTTTCAAGGGGAACCTGGGCAGAAGTCTGCAGTACACAACATACACACACTCATACCCAGGGGCAATTTTTTTTCTTTTTGGAGAGGCCAATTAACCTAACAGTCATGTTTTTAGACTGTGGGAGGAAACCGGAGAACCCGGAGAAAACACACGCATGCACAGGGAGAACATGCAAACTCCATGCAGAAAGACCGGGGCCGGGAATCGAACCCAGAACCTTCTTGCTGCAAGGCAACAGCTCTACCAACTGCGCCACTGTGCAGCCAAATATGGGCCTGTTGAGACATTTTTTTAATCTTTGATGGAAGTCTAAGTTATTTAACATGATTCATGTACAAGGGTCATCCATTTGATAAACACTAATCGTTAAAAATTGGCTGTGCAGCCATGTGTCTCTAGACTACTGTAAGGCTCCTTTTAGCAAACCAGACAGCTCGCCAATTTTATATCTGCAAGCTATTCAGGACGCAGCAACCCTAAATCAAGTAAACACAATAGTATCAATCCGGTTTATACTCTCCGCTAACTTTTCTTGAAATGCCTTAATTAGGCAGGAGATAAATAATCTCACAATTATTGATCCTGAGATTAAAACAAAATTTCCTGCTTCACAAAAGCAATGATCTGTTGCTTGATCCCCAAGGGAATGGGACCTGTTGGCAAATTATCACACAAGGTCTTCTAAATCAGGGCACAAGGCTGGTTCTTACTCTGATACTTGACACTTGAAGCTGTGTAGAAAGATACTGGAGGTATTTGGTAGAAATTGCCTTTCAGTTTCTTGAATTTTATGTGTAGAGAAAACGTTTCGCTTTCTCAAAACAAAATGCTAATAATCAAGTTATACTTTTGTAGTTTTTTAACACAATGGGAGGAAATTCTTAAAATCTTCCACAAACCTTCTCGGACAAATACTACTTTATGATAAATCTTAAATATCTAAGCAAGTCAACACCTGGAGCTTTTAGCAATCTGTTGAGGTATAAAGGGGAAAAACAACATTTAACTCTGGCATTGTTTAATCTTTATTTTATCTCTTTGAGAAGGCAACGATATAAATATGAAGATTGCAAAGTTCTAATGGAGTTAATGTTTACTCCTAAACATGATTTCCCTTACACCAAGCATTTGCCATGAAATGTAGCACTTGCTACTCATTTGAAAGTGGGTCTAATTGCCTCCCCATGTGTTTCTCCACTGAACCCAGAAGACACGTCACTGTATTACAGCAGGAATCCGCTGATCACCTCTTCGGAGCAGCTATCACACACCATCTGTTAGTGCTATTCTTCAATGGCTGAATTATCAGGGAAATCAACCCATCATCTACCCTAGCGCCACCCCCTAACTGCCCTACAAACACACGGTCGAACGTACACTGGTGACATGCACCTGCACACACACACACACACACACACACACACACACACACACACACACACACACACACACACACACACACACACACACATGCTCCGGTCTTCTCACCACCAGTGGGAGTGTGATGTTTTTACAGCTTTCAGATGCCTCCTATTAGCCAGTACTCTGTAATCACTCTAGTTATATATTAGTACAATCCATTGATTACCCCCGTAATCCAATCACTCGCCTCTTATTGATCTTTTATAGAGCACCCCCCTAGACAATAAAGCTGCAGCCACAGACTGCGGGTCAATAGGCACACAGGGAGATGAGTCTCCTTGCAGCTAATTGGCTTATGAAATAATACAAACATTTTGCTTTCTCCGCACGAGCAGAAATCAATGCAGAGTCCAGCTGCTGCATTCAAATTCTTTTTTTTTCTTTTTTCTGTCAGGCTTCTAGATTTAGTGCTGTCAACAAGCACAGCCCTTACAGTTATTATTTCACCAAATTTCAATCCTTTCAATCTTTCAAACAATTTATCTTATGAGACTTATGACTCTTTTTCTTGGTTGGTCTTTATCCTTTCCTGCTCCTCCTCCTCCTCTTTCTCTCTTTCTCTGTCCGGCTTTAAACTGATGTTGGGTTGCCAGATAAGTTTCTGCTTACAGGGGAGACCACATCTGACACCCAGCTGTGTGGGTCATGGGCTACAAGAGCAGCTGCTGGTCATAAATCACCCGAGCCGGAGGAGCTCTGGCACTCCCTCTGTCAGCCGTGAAACAAAGACATAGAGGTAGCAGGGGGTCAGAGGTATCTAACCTGCATAACAGCAAAAGACGTAGCGCCACCTTTGAGTCTACGCACACCGAACGGTTCTCCAGCATGAAACCGGGCTGTGAAGATTGGGTGAGATTAGCGAGGAATACATTGAGGAGACAAAAAGTACGGAGCTGGAAGAATCGAAGGCAAAGTCAAGAAAATATGCTGTTGTATGGTATGCAAGCAATTATGGTTTAACAATCAATGTGGTTTGGGAGCTGCGGGGTCAAAGCACAGACAACCCCTTGCTGAGTTACTACAGCAGAAGAAATGCAAATAAATTCTGTCAACAGAAAGGAAAGACTGTTGTCTTGAAGGAATTCTTTGATGTGCACAAAAAAATTGTCATACTGTCTCTCCTTCCAAGTGCATTAACGTTGACGATCCATGCCAGTTCAAACTAAATTAGCCCAACGCAGTCAAAGCTAACAGATACTATACTTTGAAGCTGAATTTTGAGACAAACAGCTTTGGTGAATTGAATATATTTTGGTCTTTAATTCAATGCAACATAAATGACCCACTGATTAAGACAAAAGGAAATGTGACGCTAAGATGTTTAAAGACTCAAATAAGACTGCATATTTCCTTCATGTTTCCTTTTGAGTTGGTGTGCTTAACAACACTTAAAACACATTTCAGATACTTTTAGCGTCTGAGAAAACGTTAAATTGCCGAGCCCTACATAAAATTTCTTCAAAGCTTTAAGTTTAACTTTAGACTGTTTTGACCAATTTGGAAACTTTTAATTTAAAAGAAAACAACTGGGTAGAATTCTCTAGCTACAGAAAATGCTAATGTATGAATCAAAATGTACGAAGAAAGCTAATATGGACGAAGCTGTGTAAAAACTATAACAGCAACGGAGAGAATTTTCCTTACAGACATTATTAACATCTCTTCTTTGACAGATTGCCGAGTTACTGCAAGATTGCTCATTTTAAATATTTTTATTCCAAAATCCTGTTGTCTATATTATAATAAAATGGAATATATTTTATTGGATGAAAATGGAAAGGTCAGTCATTAAGATGACAGTTTTAAATCTGACTCACATCTCTGTTAAACTGACTACAACATGACTGTTGTTTTTTGTTTTTTAAGGATGCCTCTGTATCAGCAAAAACAGCAACATATTTAAAAAGTATTTTACACTATAAAGAAAGTGTGAGAATTTGATAGTGACATTCTTAAAAGCATCAGGCAGGAGTAATCGGGTTGAAAAAAAAGAGGAAGATGTGGTAAATTACTTAGCTGAATAAAGTAAAACATTCAAATGCAAAATTTATATATTTCAAACAAAGAGAATGCAGTAATCCGCAGTGCAGACTTTAACCGTTAAATCTGCAGCTTGGCTGTTTTCCCACGTTTGCCTAATGCAGTTTCTGCACATTGCACTGTTGTATGTAGTGAACTGGTTGTATAGAGTCATAATTCAAGACTCCCTTCAATGACATCACCGAGGGTTTAAACCTCAGCCCACACAAGGCTGCATACTTCTACAAAGATCCGTATAATAAATTGGGTGTTATTTTACAAGACACAAAATCTCTTACAAGATAAAAAAAAAATGATAATAAGAAGCGTGAAGGGATGGTAATAGAGCTGGATAGCAGAGGAGGAGGAGTTCACAGTATCAATTCTTTACATCCTGCACAAACGTCTGTATAAACCGAGGCAGCTGAAAAGAATGGCACTTAAATGCCATCCTCAGAGAAGGGATAGATGTTGGCTTGTAGAATAAAAATAAGAACAGATTATGAAAAGGGTATAGGATAGGAAAAAAATGGCAAAGAGGAGGAAAAAAAAAGAGGATAAGACTTCCTTGCCCTTTAGTGTGCAGAAAGGGCCGATCGATAGCGGCGTAATGAGCGTGGTATTAGCTGCGGTGCAGAGGGACTGAAGCGGGGCAGAGGGGGGAAGGAGAAAGCCAGGATCTGATTCCCAACAGCAAACAACACAGAGCTGCAGACATCAAAACCAACACCTGAGAACACCTATTAAAGCCAGATGACCCTCAGCTCGGCTAAAGATGAATTCAGCCGCAGACAAACTCTCCGCACACGCATTTTTTTTTCTCAACCTGTTGGCTAGTTTCACCCAGTTTTCCTGCCTCTTACCAAAAGAGGGCTAACGGAGAGAAACCAACCCTAATCCTCCCTGAGAAAAGGATCACACTCAGCATCACCTCTGCTTTTTGATACAGATTAAACAACAATGGCTTCTGTCACTCTCTTAACTCAACTACACAGTGGCAATTTGTATTACAAAGATGGAGACAGGGATTGTCATTGCTTAAAGAGAGAGAGAGAGAGAAAGAGAGAAAAGGGAGGGGGGGCCGCAGATTAGAGGAGTTGGGGTATGGCCATCAGGTACACTCAACACCAATCTGTTCTTTCGTCAATAGGCTCCTTCTGCTGGAGTGCCATGTGCAGGGCACAACCCAACACACCAACCACCCAGGCAAGAGCAAGCTGGGGCAGGAGGGAGGGGAGGGGAAGGGGGGAGCATTGGGCTCCACTGAATAGATGGATCAAAGCAGGGATAGAGAGTTGGCCCCTGTTCTTTGTGCTCGCGTGGCTCCCAAAACAAACGCACCATCCCAAGCCTGCTGGAAACTCCACCGAGGAAGCTGGACGCAGGAACAGATGGCACGGAGGAGATGCTCCGGAAAGTGAAGTGTTGTGCTCGGCACATCTGTGGGCTTTGATTAAGAGAGACTGGAGATTACTTTTTAATACAAGATTAAATGCTACATAATGATCCTGTATATTACATGCAGTAAATGTGATGTGAGCGGAAATGCTGCATCTTGAACGTTCATTTCACAGACGCTTATCAAAGGTTAAAAACAAAAGCAATAGCGAAACTATTCACTTTTGCCAGTGAAATGAAAACTTTTCCAACTTACTGTCAGAACTTTCTATTTTTTGCCCACAACCATTAAGTAAAAGATAAACATATTTTTTGACCTTGCAACAAATGATCATTTTGAGTTAAGATTTTTAAGAATTGTTGAAAAGGGAATCAACTGGGTTAATCCATTTTAATCTCCTATAATCTGATTGTTTGAGAACTATACATAACATCTGCCACTGAAAAAAAACAAAAAACTTTAAGTATTTATTTTTAAAATGTTTTAGAATATTTGTTCTCATTTCAAGGAGGTAATTGGAAATTTGTTACACAAAACAAACAGAAATACTGCTAAGGATCAGTTTATACTAAACAAACAGAAATAGAAGCAGGCTAAATGTTGGATTCCAAAGGTCGGCATGGGCCAAATGCGGAGATTACAGCATGTGGTTTTCAAACTATCAACCTCCCCTCCTCCTATACATACATACATACATACATACATACATACATACATACATACATACACACATACATACATACATAT
>CAEGAF010096723.1:0-36454 GCA_903067075.1 Micropoecilia bifurca | reverse complement strand
GAACCAACAACAAGGACCAACGACACGAACCACATATGCAGCGAACGCATATGCAACATAGACATGTGCAGCGAACATATACGCAGCGAAAGCATATGCAATGTAGACATATGAAACATCTACATATGCAGCAAACACATATGCAGTGAACGCATATGCGACATAGACATATGCAATCTACATATGCAGCATCTACATGCCACATAGACCAACGACACATAGCAACGACACATCTACACATATGGCTTCTACTTTTTTTTTGATACAGATGGAACCCCATATCACATAGCTCTGCATATATGGGTCAGGGAGTAAACATGGGAGGAGGCACGAGCCCGTGATCTGCGACGCGCGCTCCCGATAATAAACCTCTGACGCTTGCATCCGGGAACTGCAACGAATTGCTTCTCCAACATGGCGGCGTCAGGTGAGGTTTATGTGGGTGAACGATACGAGTCGTTTAGAGGGAATTTCACCGGGTTATATCTCCGGACAGTCTGAGACATAGAGTAAAATTATTGTTATTCGTCTCTTTAGCGGTTCGTCTCGTTGTCCTGTGCCTATGAACTCGTTTATGGATTGTTTTAGCACGCTAAGGACGAAGCTGGCAGGGGAAGCCGAATGAACGAAGCAACGACTTGTAGTCTGAAATGCCTCGGCCTACATGTAAAAACGCTCTTTATCTAGGGAACGTAGCCTCGGTGTTTTGGTGCCTAGGTTTATTTTCTGTAACGTTTACAGGCGATGCGTTGGTAAATGTTGCTAACTGTGTTCGGGGCTGCCACATTGTAAGTCGGCGGCGGAGCTCGCCTTGGCGCTACGGGCTAACAAGCGTCGGGCGCAGGCGCGTTTTGTGGAGGAGGGGTTGGGCCGAGGAGTCCGGGCCGCCTGGAGAGTCTCTCCCACGTGTGCGGCGCCGCTCCCTTATACTTCGTTTCTGATGAAACGAGGCCCGCTGGACCTGTTGGGTCGCACACTGTATGTACCACAGGTCATCTCCTCCAACTTTGAGCTGTCTTCTCCCAGTCGGCCGAGTCTGGAACCGCTGATGGCGCACTTGGATCCTGACGGTGCGGCGTTGCACTAGGCCCTAAAACCTAGCCAGCTAAGCAGGGATACTTCCCCCCCCCCCCCCCACCTCGCCGCCAGCAGCCCTTTGCTGACTAAGCCCGCAAAGACATATAGACAAAAGCGATAATGAAGGCCACAACTTGTGTGCTTACACTTCCCAATAACTACACACATAAAACATTTTTTAGTAATGCTAAAAGGAAACGCCAAGCTTGGGTCACGACAAAAATGTTGCTAGGCATGCTTATCTCTAATTAAATTGGAAAGAGTTTCAAATACTTTCCCCCCCCTCTGATGTTGTTATGATGTGTTTCTGACACCTGGGAGTTTCAGAGTTATTCTCTCTTCTCAAACCAAAACAAATCAAATCTGCTTTATGAGCTCTGTGAAGATCCCCCTGGAGCATCTAGTGACCCCTGGTTGGCATCCTGACTAGAGTCCACCCTAGTGGGCAAAAAGAACATCTGAGTTCATTACTTTGACATATGCTTTAAAATTTACCGTTCTTTCCTTGTGCTGAAAGATGAATAGGATTATTTTGTTTTTCCCACTTGCAACTTAAACCGGTAACTTATTATGGGAATTTTTTTCAGTTGCACTAATGCTTGGGTTTGCAACAAACCCTGTAATGCATGAATCGATAGAAGTAAATATTAGCAGTCAAGCACCTTGAGGTTAGTTTGTGTTTGTACATCGTTGAACTCTTCAACGAGATCAGGCTAATCTGGCTGATACTGATTCCATTTTACTTCTAGGCCTGACATGGGGTTACAATTAATTTTCCCCTCTAATGATTATAGCACACTAAAGTTAATATGCTACAAGCTTTTAATAGAGTTAGTATTTTAGAATGCTGCAGAAAACCTACTAGGAAGAAGGACATGTTTGGGAATGTAACCTTAATTTGGTCAGATTTGTATTAAACTCTGAAATATGTAGCTATTACTTCCTATTGTTTGTTGTACATGAGTCCCTTAAGCTGACTTTTTAGCTTTAAGCATTTATTGAATGTGAAAAAAATATTCAAATATAACAGTATTTAATGTAATAATTTGAAAATACTTGACAGATGTCAATCTCTGGTTGATTAGTTTATCTCTACATTAAATCATTGTAGATGATTTTGAGCTGGCATTGCAAATAACTGAGAAAAATTCAACCAAAAACATTTTTGGTCACTTTTTCTTTGTGTAATACAGCTGTACCAATGCAAGTCAATCAAAAATACACAAAGAAGTTTAATGAAGAGCAACTAAGTCATAATTGAGTTTATTCTTTTAGTTAACCAACTGCTTTGTTAGTCATGTCACAATAAATCAATTAATCCATAAATTGAAACAAGCTCAGCTTTCATTTGCATGATTTTTTTTGTTTGTTTTCTCCTCTTTCTTTTTGATAAAGGTTTCAGTCTAGTGATTTGGTCTCTTAACTATGTCTTTTTTTTTTTTTGAAGGACAATTTTGGTTACATAGACTTCATAATTAATTTTACCTGTTGTTTCTGCTATCATGTTTACTTTGTATATTTTAAATGTCTTCCAATTCCAGTGTTAATTGTTCATTAGAATTTAAAGTTTGTTGATTTTTGCGAATTACTTGAAAATTGTCTCATCGTTTAACTTCTGGGGCAATTTACAGTCTAGCAAAATTTGTAATCGTAACAGGCCTATGCTCTGTACACCTTTCCTCCAGCTAAGAAGAAGAATAAGAAGGGAAAGACCATCACTCTGAATGACTTCCTGGCAGAAGACGGCGGAGGCGGTACTCCTGCTCCCAGCTACCCACCCAAGTCCACAAGCTGGGCGGATGAGACCGACGACCTGGACGGAGATGGTGAGCCAATAATTTATGTATTTAAAATAAATCAGTAGAATGAATGAACTTCATTCTTGATCATTTTGATACTTTGGAGTAGTTGTGCACGATATGTTTGACTGAGCATTGATTTTTGCACTTTTCCCATGAATATGAACTAGTACAGGAAATGTGACTGCAGGATTGCTGTTCATTATGATATGTATATATAACAATTCTGTTATATATAACTGTTACATATATATACAGTATTTATAAGTTATATATATATATATATATATATATATATATATATATACAATAAGATGAATTTCATGTTGAGGAAAGGATTAACCTTGGTATTAATTTAATTCACTAATACATTTTTTTTCACATCAAATGGGAACAATGTTTAAAAGTGTTATCTCTGTTACTTATGTTATCTCGTGTAAAACATGTCTGGATAGAAAGGCCTTTTCTGCTGGGTCTTAAAACACACAACAGAAACTTGTCAGCATTTTAGTTGTGTGGTGTTTTTACCCCCAGCTTGTGAGTTTGAATGTATCTGCTAAAATGATTCCCCCCCCCTTGATTAATGTTTGCTCACCTGTCGGCTGATAACGTAATTACCTCTATAGACATATACAGAATGAAGAGGGGCGACGATTGAATTATATTCAAAACATTTGGTTTCAACCACAGCTAACGTCTAGTAGGGGAAATCCAGAAGAGAATATGAATGCTTTATGTGACGCAATAAAACATTTGAATCGTTAAGCTGTACCTGTTTCTGTACTATTTGCAGACGTGCTAAAGTAAAAGGTTGGGTTGAACTCTTGAGTAAAAATGATTGTCAATATTTTTCACTGATGCCTTTTGTTTGACTTTAGTTGTCATGCAGTTGTTTCTGGGCTTTTCCTGTGTTCTAATAATAAACTTATAAGTGATAGTTTGAGTCAGATTTAATAAACAGTTTGCTACTCAAGACTAGAATTTTTTTTTACAAAGTGGTGAATTAAAGTCATGTGAGCAGCTTAATGAGGAGCACATAAAACTGCTTTCACTTTAAATTGTGAATCTTGGAAATAATCACTAGGCATGATTTAGGGTTGTCTTGCCATGTTATTAATACTTAATCATTTTTTTCTAATATCATTGCATTGCTATACATTTTTTCTCTTAAGCTCAATTTTGTTTACTCTGGGAGTATTTAACACAAGGAATGCAAGTAGAAAAACATAGCATTGATTAGAAATATATGTTTTAATCTGTTTGCAAAATGTATCCCAATTGAATCACTTTAGTTGCCACTTCTTGGCACACCGAGGAGGACACGTACCGGGCTCCACCCATTGACCGGTCCATCCTGCCCACGGCTCCACGCTCGGCACGTGAGCCCAACATCGACCGCGCCAGGCTGCCTCGCAGCCCACCGTACACCGCCTTCCTGGGAAACCTACCCTACGACGTCACAGAGGACTCAATAAAAGACTTCTTTCGTGGCTTGGCGGTAAGTACTGCTTACACAGCGGCCCAACATTCAGTTAACACAATTTACTTGCAAAAGGGGTGTTGTGTTTGACATGGCAAAAATATGTCATGATTGTTACAAAATGGTCATAATTTCTGTTTGTAAAACTGTGGTTATTGATTTAAAAAGTAGATGTATAACACTGAAAGAATACTGAAGAGATTAGTTTGCAAATTTATGTTGGGACAAACTCAATAGGCATCTAATGCATTTTTTTTTATTATTGTGGCTTATTGCTTGTTAAAAAACCCCACATAATTTAATATGTCTGAAAAGTATAATATCAGACCAGTAAAAGTAATTTGTAAAACCAAAGTGTTGTCACAGTGCCGACTGATGACTTCAGGGTTGATTAGTAGGTTGTCATGGTCACCCTCCACAGGGAGGGAAGGCAGCAAAAGGTTGTTGCTAAAGACGTTCAGGATGCTGAATCCAAGTATATTAATGGGAAGTTGAATGGAAGGGAAACGTGGTAGAAAAAGATACACAAGCAGCGATGACAGCCAAAAGTGTACAATACAGGAACATTTTTCACTCGGCAGACATGTTTGTGTTAAGCATCTTTTTTTATTGGTTATATGCAATATTCTAACTTCGAATAACAATTTCTGGCTTCAAACTTCAGTTTGATATTAAAGATGTTTGCATAATAAGTCTTTATTTTTTACTGAGTAAACATTTATTACTTGTATTAGTTCCCGTGTTCTTGGTCTGTTACCTTGATTGTAGTTGAATAAGCCATTTTGTCATTTAATAATAGTCTTATTGTTTTTGTTCTCTTAATGTTTCTTTACCCGAGTAATGACAACAGAAACTTCTAATTTTAACTGCTAAATTTTCTGAGCTTTTTTTGGGGTTTCTTTTTGCTTAACTTGCGTTTGTGAAGTTTTGGCTCCTTTTAATGGTTTTTATTTTCTTTGTTGTTTCCAGATCAGCGCAGTACGTCTGCCTCGAGAGCCCAGTAATCCAGAGAGGCTGAAAGGTTTTGGATATGCTGAATTTGATGACCTGGAGTCCCTTCTGAGGGCCCTCAGTCTGAATGAAGAGGTGAGATGAACAGCTTCAGAAACCATTTATTAGTTTGATTATTGTTTTTTTTTATTGTATTTCCTACCGTTTTTCTTTTGTTATGCGAGATTTCTCAGCCACAAAACTAAATCTTGTTGGTCTTCTTTGTTCACCATTCATGTCTCCAGAACCTGGGGAACCGAAGGATTCGTGTCGATATTGCAGACCAGTCAAACGATAAAGGTTTGTTTGTCAATTCATTTGGATAGTGGACATTTTTTGTCTTTAGCAAACCGTAATTCCCCCATCCAAGTAATTTACTAGCAATTACTAACATCCAAGTGATTTTTACTAACAATTCGTTGTGCAATATTTACACTCTTCTCATCCATGTGATGCTACTATTCATATTTAAAACCTTCCCACATTGGAAATAGCTGCCATGAATTTAATGAAAGTCAGTATTTTACATTTCAAGATGAGAGTAAAGGGTTAACGACTGAAATAAAATTTTATTCCAGTCTTTAATCCACACCCATGTGTCGACACAGGGCGTGTCTATCAGGGTGATGTTGGCCAACGGTACCAACTGAGCATCGTTTGCAAAGGCGATTATGTTCCCTAGGTGTAGAAAACTCATCCATTTACATTTTTTTTAGTAGAAACAGTGCG
The DNA here is from genome assembly GCA_903067075.1 of Micropoecilia bifurca. Taxonomy (NCBI): domain Eukaryota; kingdom Metazoa; phylum Chordata; class Actinopteri; order Cyprinodontiformes; family Poeciliidae; genus Micropoecilia; species Micropoecilia bifurca. The sequence goes on along the minus strand of CAEGAF010096723.1, from coordinate 30,379 downwards.
TCCTGAATGTATTAAGTGATGCTATGTATCTAGTAAGAAAACAGATGGATAAGCTTGATGTTCTTGCGCCTAGTGAACTGAAGCATATGCCATGCAAATCCAATGCAAATGCCAACTGCCAACTGATCTGAGCATCTTTTTTGTTTTTTTTCTGTTGAGTTTTAATCATGTTATACACTCCCTCCAAGTAATTTATACAAAATTTTCAACTTGGCAGATACATTGTTACAATAATTTGACATGGTAAATGTCAATCTTAAGACAATATACTTTCTTTACTTTCCAGAAAGAGACGGTGGATCCATGGGAGGCAGAGACAGGGGTGGACGAATGGCAGACATGGGTCCCGACAAGACGGACAGCGACTGGAGAGCCAGGCCAAGTGCGGACAGCGATGATGGACCTCCGAGGAGGGATGATGCTTTTGGAGAAAGTAAGTCAAAGTTTCCAGTTATCTCTCTTTTAGATGTTCCCTGCAAATTATTTTGTGGATATGTCATATTGGCATAAAGCACTTTATATGATAAATCACAAATGTGATTAGATTTCATAAATGATTAAATCAGTTTGTTCATTTCAGCTGCATAGGAGCTTAAAGCTGCTTTTATGTGATAAATGCTCATTTGTTGTTTTTATTGGGAGCAGAAGTGATGTCACACTGTGCCATTTGAAAAACATTACAGGGTTTAAACATTTCAGTCATATCAGTAGTTGGATGTTTGTTGCAGTAGACTGTACCATTTTTGAGAAAGTTGGCCATAATCACACAGTGTGAACCTAACTGGGTGAGAGGACTTGAGGTGGAAGAGCTGCAGGTCTGTGGTAAAACTTTAACATCTCACCACCTAAACAGTGTTGGTCCATGATTTAGATGTGTGGGACAACACACACCTAAATAGTGTGTACTCTTTAACCTAGTGTGCACTCGTTGTCAAGAAAAAATAATATTTTTGAGTTTCTGGTCGGTGTAATACTCGTTAAGCGGGAAATGATCAGTTTTCAGTCATCAGCTGGTTTGGTTGCTGCATCTGCATAAAAAAAATCGTTTTTTTTCTTCATTCCATCGCAGGATCACGGGACCGGTATGAGTCAGACCGTTACAGAGAGGGGTCACGACGGGACGATCGCTATGATGGAGGAAGAGACCGCTACCGTGATCGCTATGACGACAGAGACCGCAGGGACCGCTATGACGACAGGGACCGCAGAGACTATGATAGAGGAGGTGAGTTTTTCACAGAGTTGGGTGGGTTTTTTGTTTTTCTTTTTGGTGTTGGTGTTTTGAGTAGCTCTTTCCCGTTTACAGCAGGAAGCCATAACTTCTGCCTCTGTCTTCATGTCATCTTTTTAGGCTTCGACTCCCGTGGTGGTGGAGGAGGAGGTCGTCGTGCCTTTGGAAGCAGCTTCCGTCGAGATTATGAAGATGGTCGAGGTAGCAATGATCGTTACGGCGACAGGGATCGTTATGGCGACCGGGATGACCGGTACGATAGACGAGATGAGAGGCGCGAGGAGAGAGGTGAGGTTACCTAAGAGTCTCGAGTTCAGTTTTCTGCAAAAAACAAACAAAAAGATGTTTGGAAGAGCCGTACTGACTTTGTTTTCACCCCTCAGCCCCTCAGCAAAGACCTAAGTTAAACCTGAAACCCCGCAGCGTACCGAAAGAGGAGGAGGGTAACAGCAGTGGGGGCACATCTCCAGCTGTCCCTCCGAGCTCTGGAGCCAGGTCCTCATCCATATTCGGTGGGGCAAAACCAGTTGATACGGCAGCCAAGGAGAGGGAGGTGGAAGAGAGGCTGAAAAAAGAAGAGGAGAGGCTGCAAAGACAACTGGAGGTGGACAAAAGCCGAGTACCTGAAAGAAAGATGAGGGACAGGTAACACCTGCGAGTGTGCAGTTCATATATAAGCAAGCATTTAAGGAAAAAACAAACCAAATGTATTGCGTTTAATTCAATTTCAGGTCAAATCTGTTTTTTTCTTACGCATTACACATCAACTATCATATTTAAGGTCACTTTTATACATTTCAGTGCAGTTTATTGTGTAAGGAAACCAAGCTGATTGCATTGAATGACAGACTTTATAGAAATCTGGCATGCGTTAGATGAAAATGGAACCAAACTCACTTTTTAAGACGAAGAAAACCTCCAGGCTCGGTGCAACTATCTGCCGTGGCCAATGAAGGGCTGAGAGTACAAAACATGCACACACAAAAAACCCAGAGGCACTGCTCCAGGAGTACTTTTATGTTTAAGAAAAAGTGTTGATGGCAGCAGAAGCTCCTCATCAAGAACAAAAACAATGTTAAACAGATAAAGGCAGATGTAAAATCCATGGGCTGAATCTGCATAAAAGCTCCTTCGATTGCTGTTTACGTCGGAAATGGGGTTAAACTTCTTCTAGAAGTAAAACAGGACGCAACAGCTCAGTTTGTTGATGCGATTGTGTTTACGTCATTTTTTATAAGCTCAATTTTCAAAGCCCAAGTTGAAGTGCAGCCATGTTCTTTTTACTGTTTGTTTGGTAACAGAACTGAAGGAATTGTTTTCTTGTTTTCAGGGACCCCAGCTGGCGCAATGAGGAAACTCCGTCTGAGCGATCTCGCACAGAAAGCGAGTCTTCGCAGCCAGGAAGCACCTCTGGGAGAGGTGAGATATTTCTGCTCCACATCTCGACGGCAGAGCCTGCTGCTAAAAATACAGCTGGAAGAGTATATTGTCTTTGCTTTCATACAGTGCCTTAGAAAAATATGTAAAGCTCCACAGCTTTCATTTGATCAGTACAGGGTAGTGCGTTTTGATTTTTATGTATAATTTCTTCACAATGTGCTCTACTTTTGTGTCTATCAGATTAAATTCCAATAAAATAAGTTCACATTTGTGGTTTGATTGTTACAAAATAGGAAATAATGCCTTTTCCAGGGGTATGTCTACTTTTTCAAGGCGCTTTAAGTTAAATTTGTTGCTCTGTTTTCAAGAGAGAGAGAGCTTTACATTTATTCTTCCTGGTTTAACAAGCTCTCCTTTGTAACATTTTCCGGAGTTCTTCTAACAGAACTTTCATCTGGCAGGGTCGAGGTGTCTAGATGGCGAGCGCTCCGGAGAGAATGAGGTTTTCTCTGCGAGAGAAGGCAACTCCTCCCCCGGTTCCTCGCCGCGGCCGACCTCCACCAGCTCCTCAAAGGAGCCGCTGAAAGTGATGCCGGCCCCTCCTCCCAAGGAGAACGCTTGGGCAAAAAGAAGTGCTGTGAGCACAGGCTCCAACGAGGGAGAAGGTCGGCCCCCGGTCTCTCCCGTCTCTCCGAGCGGCTCGGCTCCCCCGAAGTTCAGGTGAGGACTGTTAAATGGCCTCGGCTAACGTTGAGATGCCCAGGAAAGACGCTGGATTTTAAGTCGCTCGTATAAAGTCGTTTTGTTTTTTTTAAAGAAAAGGTATCTATTGTTGCTCTTTGTTTTGCTGCAGCTCGCCAAGTTCTGGAGATGAAAGAGGGCCTGGAAAAGGTGAGGTTTGCCAGTGAGTGCTGAACACAAACTCCACGTGAAAGAACATCAGACTACAGGTGGCTGTGTAGTAGAAGCCCATTAACAGCCACAAACATGGAATTCAGCCATGTTTGTGGAGCCACAGAATCGCTCTAATTACTGCTGCATTTTAGAGGATTTTGAGGTTCTTGTTACCCTTTGAGTTTTAAGGTAAACTTTTCTTCATGGTAACAGGGATAAGAAATGATTCCTATTTACTGAAGTTTACGAACAATTTGCAAAAATGTAATTTGAAGCACTTTTCTGTTCAACATTTATTTATTATTACAAAGTTCCTTCATTGTTCGTATTCTGCCAAAGGCATCATCACACCATGTGGAGAGACAGCAGTCTGTAAGAAAAGGTTTTCAGGATTTTTTTATTTTGGATAAAAACAAATTGTAAATAATTTAGCCATATCTGTACCTTGACGTACTTGTAAATTCCACTCCTACCATGACAAAGCTCACAACTACAAAACTGCAACTTGGCAAATCAGTTCTTTACTGTACGTTGACATTGATTCTATAAAACACAACAATATCACAGTGTTGCATTAAGATTTAATTACTTTAATTTAATTTAATTTAATTGCACTAGTGTAACAGTTACTCTGGCCACTACGAAATAATACATTGATCATTACAGATATGGTAATGTTGTCTGCAGAGCTGTGCAATAAATATCAACAAAACACCGGCTGCTGGAGGCAAGCGAACCAAACCTGTTGAAGAGTCGATTCTGTGCATCTGCAGAAAAACTGGTCTGCAGTTAAAACAGGAAACTGTTTGGTGCCGTTTGGGTTCCGACTGTTGTAATCTAGTATTTAAGTTATTAACGATGAGCAGAGAAAGGACAAAAGCACCATTGCTAAAATTGTGACTGTTCTCCAGATAAGTTCACTGCTTCATAACTCGTTCACTTCTATATGCCTTTTTATTTTTTGAGGCATTTAAAACGATTTGTTTGGTTTTCTTTAAAGAAAATGGGTCGTCTCAGTGCTTTCAGAGTTTTTGCTGCCACTCATTAAGGTCGTAGCGACAGAAAGGGCTGGTGAATAAAAATGAAAAGTAAATGGCTACTGCAATGTCACCCACCAAAACATTTTCCAGTGAACAAATTTACTACCGTTTTTTTTTTTTCTGTTATATCGATATAGAAACAGTTTTTATGTCGATTAAATTCAGTTCTCATTTGGTGCATATAGGTTCCATTTGTAACAGAGCTTTTAAAAAAAAAGTTATTCATTTATTTTTTTTCCTGTTGTGTTGTCTATTGTACAAACACTACAATCAGGCCCTCACTCAGTGTCTGTCATCTTTTTGAAGATGAGAACAAGGCTGATGATGTGCGTCGGGACCGAGGGGCCCCACGGACACGAGGGGGGCCTGCAGGGCCTGGAGCTGGGCGGGGCCGAGGAGAGGTGCCCAACAAAGACAAAAAAAAGGAGGCAGACAGGTCAGCCACAAAATAAGAATAGTTTTCCAAAGCTCCTAATGAGACTGAGAACAGTTCCTGGGCATCTGTAAAGACTGGCCTTCTCTGTTACTGTTTCTATCAGATCTTTTCCCCTCATGTTGCACAACATGCAAATGCCATGATGTCCAGCTTCCATACACAAAAAAACTCATTGGCTGCACCAAGTCATTTAGGACAAAGTTGACATCAGAGCTAAGAAAAGAGCTCGGCCTAATTCAGAATTGGCTTTTTCTCAGTGTTCTGACCTGTTTTATGTATATCTAAGCAGTAGAGTAGTTGGATCAACTTCAGTGTTTATATACGTAGCATACATTATTATCAGCTAGACATTCTAACATGGTGGACTAAGCAAAGTGTCAATCAGTTTGCTGGTTTTCAGAGATTGTACCTGTGTGGGTTTTTATCGACCAAGGCCCAGCATTAACTCACTGGTGTTTGTTTTAAACGTTTTTGCTTCGCTCTGATTGTAGAAAGGACAACAAAAGAGACTCCAGACCTCCAGAGCCAAAGAAATACGAGGAAACCCCAACCCCCGTAAGTCGCTACCATTTGCTAATGCATATGTTTTCATAATGTGTGTGTCTGTTATGCATGCATATTTGGCATGTTGTGAAATGCCATATTTCACAACATTTTAACAAAGACCAAAAATAAAAATGTATAACATGATTGAGGAGCTTTTATTTAAAATGAAATGACAATAAATATTCCAACTTGTGCTATATTAAAGTTTTAATAGTGTTAAAAATTTAATATGGGTTATTTAGGTAAAGAATTAATATTTATGATTGACTCTTGATAATTTAAGTAGATTTAACATTCTTTTTTTCACAGAATAGTACACTTTTTTTGTTTCCATGTGTTCTTTATAAAATAGCACAAGTTTAACAAACTGATACCAGATGGTTAATTTAACTATAGGAATAATATTGGAAACATTTAGCAGCCTAGAAACAGTAACATTTATAAAACTGTGGCATGGATTTATAATAATAACTGGCCATTTCTGATTCCTTAAGCCAACCTCACATGGCAAGATTTTTTTGTCCGGATTTCCCCGATGGACCAATCTTAGGACGCCCTGATTATCGGGACGACTCTTTAAGATAATATTAGCCAATCATCCTCCCGTGTGTGTATCAATACGGAAGGACACTAGGACCGCTCCAATCTAAAATCAGGGATATTGGACATGTTGGATCGGGTTGGCCCGAGAACGCAGCATGTGTGGTGTCCCCCCGACTTCAATCGAGAACGCAGCCTGTCGAATGTGACAGGTAGCCAATCAGCACAGAAGGAATCCCAAACAAAGAACAGCCAAATGCATGCAAATATTTTATAACAAAAAACTTGTATAATTAACCGGTGATAGTAAATGAAAGGGCAGAAAAGAAAACAGAGTAACAAGAGTTAATGATAAAAAACAACAACTCACCTCCGTATCATAATGCCACAAATACAGCCGCTATTCGTGCTCTCTGCTTCTTCATCAAACGCCTTTTCTTTTTGTAACGTTTTTAATCAGAACTTCACAAACTATTGTCTGCCATGTTTGTTCATTCTAAATTCACATATGGTATGGCAAAACTTTACTGGATTTTTTTTTGTCTGGAATCTGAATATTGACCAGTGAAATCTGTGAGTGTGTGTTGTGTTGCTCCTGCTGGACCACCCAGTATGATCGAACCTGTTGTGGTGATAAAAAATTTTTTAGGTGTGTGTGTGTGGTCTCTCAATGTTTGAAAATTGGATGACGATTTTAAAATCCTGCCATGTAAACTATGCATTTTTCACATAAAGGTCCATCTCAAATCCCAATAGCAGGATAAACTACAAAAAGGTCGAATCTAAAGGAAGCTGACTGGAAAAAAAGGAGCAGATAACCACAGCTGTTAGAGGAGTCCGAGGCAAAGTCCGTTCAAGTGTTTTGGGAGATTGATGAGATGTGGACTGCAGCTGGAGTCTGTGCTTCAGAATAGCTCTCTATCTCTCTATCGCTATCTCTATATCTCTAGATACTGGAGTAATAGGGAAGCAAGATTGACCCAGTACGAAATAAAGATGGAGGCTTTCAGCAGCATGTCTAGAGGAAACTAGATGCTATAAATAATAATTATAATTCACTGAATCTGAGTTTCACTTTGAGTCAAATTATAGAAATGAACAGTTACGGTTCTAATTTACTGAGATGTAGCTGTACATTTCGTTTCCGTTTACAGTGAATAAACACATTAGTTATTTCATTCTTTAAAGAAATGTCTATTTTTCACGTTCTTGTAGTTGTAGAATTAATCTAATCACCTTCTACTGTATTTAGAACAATAACCTGTTCTGTATACCTCTTCTCTCAACCGTTGGCTTGGCCTTTTAAATATTTAAAGCTAGAAACACAAAATGTTAGTAAAACCAAACAAAACTTAAAGTGGGGGGAAAAATTCACCTCGAAATGGATATAAAATAATCACTACAGAATAAAAGAAAAACTCGATGTTTTTTTTTCTTTTCTTTCTGTTTGCTTCCTTCAGAAGTTCAGCTCAGCCAGCAAATACGCCGCTTTGCTAATGGACGGAGAGCAAGGAGACGACACCGAGGACGTCGAGTAGAAGACGAAACGAGGCCTGATAGCGCGTCAAGAGGAGAAAGTGACAAACTCCAGAGAAAAAGAAAAAAAAAAGAATCTCACATAGTCTATAAAAACAAAATCTTCTCACATGGAAGTGGCTCTCAGGGGAGGGGGCCACTACCTCCCTGTGCCCCCCTCCCCTTTTTCTCCCTATCCCTTGTTTTTCCTGCAACAATCCTGTCCTTCACCTTCAATCCACCCACCCATCCATCCATCCCTTCTCTCCCTGCCCCACCCTCGGGACTTTTCAGGTTCTAGAGGAAAACAGTCACCTACTGGACTTGTTTTAAATGGAAAAGCTGACACATGGAAAAGTGATGGCAAACCTTGAATTAATTGTAATAAATAAATGGAAAAAGTGAGGAAAAAATGAATTTGTACATTTTTGGATTCCTGGTGTGCCGAGGTAGGATTTGATAAAATGAGCCGTAGCTTACTAAGTGGAGCTTTTTTTATTTTTAATGAGTATTTAACTTGCATACTTCTTAGATAAATGCAGTTTTTTTTTTGCTCTTTGTATCTCCTGGTAAATGATTCGGTATTGGAAAATGAACTCGGCAAATTTATCAACGAACCTTGTCTTCCACTACTAACGCTCAAGAATGTCAAGACTTTGGCTATTAATTTAACCCCCGCCAATCCCCTTCTGCCAATCATGTTCAACAAATTAGGGATTTTTAAATTGTTCTGAATTGCAGTATTAGCAGAAAGGACTAACAGAGTGCGGTGCCTGTCCATCGAGACCGAAAGAGAAGCGGCGGCCGCCGCTCGATTCTCCTGGAGAATCCATCAAAGTGCCATTATTGTTTTTTTTCCACCAATCGCTGTACAGATGTTCCTGTGTTTCTACACCTTTTGATGAAGTATCCGCATCAGTTAAATGCCCATAAAAGTTTGGTTTCCGTCATGTGAAGGCGTCTCTGCAGCTGTCTGAATCATTTACTCTTCCTGCATATATATCTCCACACTGATGCCACGGGGGGATAAGGCTTGGCTTTCCCAAAGTAGCGTTTGAGGATTTCCATGAAATGAGAAGAGCTTGTCTTCCGGTTTGCAATAAATTGGAGTGATTATGTACTTTCCAATAGTATTATTTGGTCTTTTGCTTCACGCATCTGGTGTTGCACCATCTCCGCTCATTAAAGCTGCTGCAGCAGCAGATCGAGAGCATTTGCTTTAATGTCAGTCTGGTCCAGCAAATCATCTGTAAGCCGCAACTTGCTGTGCACAACTCTAAACCGTGAAACTGGTGTTTGCAGAGTGGAGAGTCGTTCCACATATTGAACAACAAAGTTATTTAGATGTCATTCCAAATATTTAGGTGTTGCTCTAAGTGCTCTCCAGGTGTGGTCTGTAATGCAATTAGCTTTCTTTGTTTCTTCAGGCTCAGCACCCTGCTGAGAGTCGGACTCCTGGAGGCAGCTGCTGGGGCTTTTCACAGACACACACAGTATACATTCAAGATGGCCTGTGATTTCTAGTTAGTTTTGTACAGGCCTTCTGGTACTAATGATTGAAAACGGGTTTTACCTCTGGGATAAGGATCTGATTTAACTGATTGGCTTTTAAAAACTGCTGGAATTTTTAAAGTAGTAACAATATTACTAGGTTTAAGTTGGAACTTTCAAGTTGAAATTTTAACATGCTGACTGTAAAATGTGAAACTTCACCTTTAAAATGTTTGGATAAGTGTAAAAAGATGATTGTTCAGCCAGTTTCTAACTACTCTTGGAAAAATTCACTTAGGTCGTCATTTTGTGACATTCCCTCAAACTTTGTTTTATTGGGCTTTGTCATGCGGTGCAATTGAGAGAGAGGGGTAAAGTTTGTGTTGGGGCCATAACTCCCCCCAAAATTTTATATATAAAAAAATAGTGTTGCAATCAAGACCACCTATCATGACCCTGAAGGAGATCTTAAGTCCTTCTCAGTTTGGTGAAACAATTTGTAGACCGATGCATCCACCGTATTTTTAAAAAGTTAGTATTGTTAAAGGTTCTACATTATTTGTCATTTCAGAAAGTGAAACTTGTTCTGTAAATTTCCTATATATTTTAGCATATTTGTAAATTTGATTATTACAGTCCACAGATACAAACCCCCAAAATTAAAACAACCAGGACATTTGAGTATTGAGTTTTCCCTCCAGTTCCTTGGATCTCATCATCCTCTACACCTATGGGCACAAATCCGCAATACTTCAAAAAAAAATTATGTGAACATTTATATTTGGCCCTTTTTACCACCCTCAAATAAAAGCCAGCAGGCAATTCATTTTAAAAAGTCGCCCAATTAAATTAATGAAATAATTGTGCTATTAAGTCTTGGATATTAAATGCAGCTGTTCTATGGAGCCGTCGGAGGTTTACTGGAGAACATTAAAGAACAAACGGCATCGTGAGGATTGGCATAGTCAACAGGCCAAGGAAGGAAGTTGTGAAATTTAAAGCGGTGCTGGTTTAGAAAAAAATATCCAAAGCTTTGAACACCGTTTCAACTCGCCTGGCAGGTCCAGGAGAGTTGTAACTCTGGAGGAGCTGCAAAGATCCACAGCTCAGGTAGGAGAAACTGTTGAAATTAGTGTTGAATGAAAGCCATAAAAAGTCTTTGCTTGCAGTTTTCTTTTTTACACATTCTTGTAGGGAACGTGGCAAACAGAGGTGCTATTGCCAGATGAGTCCAAAATGTGACTTTTGTCAACATGCCAAATACAAACGGGTTTAAACTGACATGATGAACAGAATTGCTTTTCTTTCACTTCAAATTGATGTACCTGAGCAGCACTTTGTTGCTCCACCATAGAGTAAAATAGAAGTTTGTAGTTCAAAGTGTGAAAAATGTGTGTGAGAGATGATTGCATATAGTGCAATCATTAGAGCAAAACATCATCTGCAACTAACTTATGTTTGACTGAGACAGGTTTCCAAATTCTACACATTTACTGTACATTTGTGATGGTAGGATAAGATGCTTCCCAGCTAGCAGCCTGTTGGCATGTAGATGGCATGCATTGTTTATAGCGCCGTGGCGATGCCAATCTGAGCTTTGGCTATTTCTTCTTCTCTTCCCCTGACCAAGTTGCTCACTGGGCCTGGTGGCAAGATAAACTCAGGCCTTCCATCATTCTTGCTTTTCACATTTCCAGTTGTTTGAACTTTGAAACCCTTTATATTTTCTGACCTATGAAGATTAAAACACATCCCAACTAGTTGCACGTCTTACCGTCTTTATCATTTTGAAAAGTGTCCAGTCATGCATTCTGAAACAAAAGTTTCAGAATGGATTTTTCAGTTTCAAATCCATCCAACATTGATTGCAAGTTGGATGGATTTGTGAAATGTTTAAATTTTCTTATGTTTTTTTGCACTTCCCAATCAGGCCAGCCAATAAATGTGTGCGTTCTGACTATGCTCACATCAGATCAGAGATACAAGAAGCATTATTCAGCTTTAAACCCTCACAAACACATGCTGATAGTTTCCAGCCCAAAATATCTCTCAACCATTGGGTCTGTCTCAGTTTTCAACCAAAGGCCGCTTTGTACGATTTGACTGGGGGCTAAGAACATGGCTGTAGAAAGAGCTTATTGTTGGAGGGTGTTTTTTATTTTTTATTTTTAAACCTCGCAACCCTAAAACCTCTCACTTACAGCTGCATTTTGTCTGGGGGACCCACTTTGAAGAAACACGGTTCTGTGTGAGTCCCAGAGTTCAGAGGAATTCATCCAGTCAGGGGAACGCAGATCTTCGGTTTAAGCACAGAGCCTACCATTGTTTTCATTTCACAGGAGAGAAGCAGAAGGAATAAAAATGCACGAAAGTTGGTGTCATGCGCTTCATCAAACACTGTGGTCAAGTTTATTACATTTAGAGCATTTGCAGACTCATTAAAAATGAAAAGGTGGAAGAAAAAGGAGAAACATTGCCTCTGAAGAACCTAAGAGGTTCAATCTATGAGCTGAAGCTCTGCAGAAGGTCTGTCTGATCGCTTCCCCATGAGGAAGAAGAACGTGAGAGGGTCTGACATGAAGCCGGGAAAAAAAAAAGGAAGAAGAGTCTGACATCTACAAGACAACACAGCTGCCGCTTCTCCCCTGTGGAGGGGCAGCGAGATAGGCGAGAACCAAAAGGTCCGACTGCATAAAGAAAGGGGAGCATTTTAGAGTTTGGACAACCCAAGAAGGAGGCGCCGTTGAGTGGAAAGCAGAGGGGGGGGGAGAGATGGTGACTGGGTGAGGATAGCTGGAGAATGTAGGAGGAGGAGGTCGAGAGGAGGGTCAACTCTCAGTGACACTTCTGTCAGGGGGAGAGGGGTTGTCAAGAGGAGTGTCCAGGGGAGCTGGAAGTCATCTGGGGTTGATTTCAAGGCAGGACAAGCTGTCAGAGCTCAGGGACAGAGGTGTGAAGAGGGAGAGAAGGAAACTGTGCTAGAAGAGGAAAACGCGCATGAGGCAGTGAGAGAAGGATAAATCCAGAGCTGGCCGGACCGTGGTGCTGGCGCGGAAGGACTGGATAAGGGTTGAGGAAAATCCAAGGCACAAGTGGTAAGAATTGAAACCTGGAAGCATGGGGTGCATGCAGAGCAGCGGCAGGAAGGAAGAGGACGAACCGGGTACAGACACAGGAGGAATCCCTGTGAAGGCGGACCCTGAGGTGCATCCTGGGATCGTTCAGCGTTCGCAGGTACATCTTTTTTTTACTGCAAACATAAGAACGTTGGGCTTTCCATCGTGAAGTTTGCCGAGTTTGTGAAATGAAAAAGTGCATGTTGAGCTTGACTATAATATATTATAATATTGTGAATATTGTGATGTCGCCTTGGGAGAACAAGGCGGTCGCATGTGAAGTCGTCTGTCTTGAGCAGATTTCAGCTGAAACTTGACTGCTACACACAACTGATCACACACATCAGTCACGGCCAAAAAAAATGCAAACCATTCTCAGGATGTCTCGAAAATAGAGTCGGTGCAGTTCATTCTCCTGCTCTGTGCAGATCCCTCTTCATGTTTTCTGCCTCTCCCACTGTTTATTCAAGGTACTAATGCCTTTCTATTAATGACTTATAAAGTGATTACAGCTTGATCCTAATGACAACTGATTCCTCATGATAGTAAAGGGTACAGAGGAGGGTACAAAGACAACCCTTGTCAAGGGAACATGAATTAATGGTTAGTGACTTAAGTAACTAACACTTTGTGAAATATTAATGCAGTTATAAACTCTTAAGGCATTTATTAAAGCACCAGTCACTTTTAGCTACTCTAACAGCCTTTTAACAATGAACTATGTCGCTTTAATAAAGGTTTACAAACCGCTTACAGCTTTAGATCTACTAGTTGCTCACAGGTAGAGTTTTCCGTAAAGGCACCAATGAGGCTGACACTATAAAATAAACAATTATGTCATTAATTAAGGTGATAACACTTTATAAACTATTAAAAAGTAAGAGGTGTAAAATGTAACAACCTGCTGAATAATAGTCTATTAAAAGATTATGAGGTTTACATCTTCATCCGTCACTGCTTTAACTAATATTTCTTGGTGGTTTACATGGGAAAAGTTCATGCAACATTAATAACACTATCCTTACAACTAGTTTGCAAGTAATTAAGTGGTTAATACTGTATAAACCAATAACTAGTAATTGCCCAGGCAGATAACAGTCTTTTCACAGTGTTGGAAAAACAATTAATTTCTCTTTTTTTTATTATTATTATTATTTCTGTCTCACCTGTAACTCCAACAGTAATGGTCTATAAAGTGTTAACAGCTTTATCAATAGCCGATTTATTAAATAATTACTAGTCGCTTACAAGGGGGGGATGTATTGTAAAGTTGTTGTCATATCTAATAAGTCTGCGACTAAAATTCACACAGCAGCTGATTGACTTGTTTAATGGTTAACAATGTCTCTGGAGGCTCCAGGACGGAGAGGATGTAGTATTAATTACTGTCTGGATTTGACTCACCGCCTTCCTGTCTGCTGGGTTCTATTTAGGAGCGTGTGTGGACTTGGGACCGAGCACTTTGAACTTTTATAGAATCGGAAAGACGTGTTGCCCGCTGATGCAACCGTCAAGGCTACGCGCCAGGGTTTGTTTGTTGCCCACAAGTCGGGAGTGAAATGGCACGGTGGCTCACCGGGAGGTCAGCAGCAGCAGCAGCAGCAGCAGCAGCAGCAGCAGCAGCAGCAGCAGCAGCAGCAGCAGCAGCAGCAGCAGCAGCAGAGTCTTTTGCTTTTCTTTTTTTTAAAAAATACCTTCTAATTTGTTGATGAGAATGATGTCGGTGTTTCGGGGAAAACTTGAGACCCAAAGGCTCGGAACACAATTCGTTCTCGCAAATTAAACTTATAGCTGCACGTCGAAACAAGCGCCTCACAGAGGGGCTCAAACAAAACCTGTAGAAGAGTCAGACTCTCATCCATTTCTCTACATGTAAGTTTAATGTGTTGTTAAAAGAAACCAAAAAAATGCATCAAGCCTTTTTTTCCTTCCTTCCTCTTCCTCAGTCCCCCCCACATGTGGTTTCAAGTCTCTCAGCTGCCCGGATCACTTGTGTGTGTGTGCATGTGTTTACACCATGCCAAATTATGAAAGCATATTCCCTGCTGGATGGGTGGACTTAGAGGCAGCGGATAGAAACGAAGTACCTCATACTGGCCGAGGATGGTTTTGAAGTGTCTGTTCCTCTCCTTTGCTCTCACGCTTCATTCCTGTACCTATTTTCAGTTTTTTTCACAGCTGTTTAGAGGTGGCGGCCCCCGACTCATGCAGGTTATAAATACCCCCAGCTTGCCACCTGCTCCTGTCTCTTCTTGAGTGGCCAGCCAGTGTATTATGTGTGTGTGTGTGTGTGTAGGGTTGTGACTCCTGGTCTCCAACGTGCCATCGCTTGTTAGGTGGCACTGAAAAAAGGCAATGCGACATTTAGTGGCAAGGGTGTGTGTTTGTGTGTGTGGGGGGTGGGGGTGTTACTGAACACAACCCATTCACAGAGAGCGATGACCTGGACAGATTTTAGTTTAACTGCAGGACAAACTGGGTGACGTTTTTATGCTTCATAACTTTCAACATAGATGAGTTACTGTAAAAGCAACTGTTGCTGTTTTCCTGAAATAATAAAAACTGTTATGCAACTGTCACGGTCATCCATTATAGCATTGATTGTTGGCGCCTCTTCTCTGGATCTGCAGGCTTCAGGCTCTTGTTAGTGGTCAGAGATGGTTGGGGAATGACATAAACCTTGGCTGCAAAATAACATGGGGTGGGGTTCTTTTATACTGCAATGCAACGCTGGAACTCTGCTGATACTTGTGAGATCCTCCGGAAACTCGATGTTCGCTCAGGCCAGAGATCATCTTGTGCTGGCAGCAAAGAGAAGAGCAGACGAGAACTCACAAACATTTCTACTATGTTTCAGAACAACTGCAGACGGAAACACGCATCGCGGTCTTAGTCTGGCAGTGTTATTAGTTTGCAGCTTTTCAACTCCCTTATTGTCTGCCGCCGGTTTTAATGCGGCATGAGTGCAAAGAAGATGCAGTTTGATTGATTTACAGTTTGCTGAAGTGTTCCTGTCGCTTCCTCTCGCTTTCCCCGCTCAAGAAAAGCCTCCACAAAGCATGATGCTGCCACCAGCACGTGTCGATAGGAGATGGGGTCGGGTGTTTAAGATGACGTGCAGACAGTGTTAGTTTCTACCAGGCAAAGCGATTTTCATGCAGACTACAAAGTTCGTTTCATGTCTTATCTTATGACAAGAGCACATTGTTCCAGATATTTGCCTAGTTCGTCAGATGGCTTGTGGTCAACAGCATACAAGACTTCTCGTGGCTTTCCTTCAATATGAGCCTTGTGAAGGAAGGAGTCTTTTCCATAAAGTTCAGATTTGTAGGGTGAATAACCAGAGGGTGTCATAAGTTGTTCTTTGATCAGGGACTTGAATTACTAATTGTGCAACTTTTCAAGGCAGCTGGCTCAGCCAGATGTTATTTTAGGGGGATTTGATTAGAAGAGTCACTGAAGTTGTTGATTGCAAAAACAAAATCTGAAGTTGTTTTGTAGGATGGTAATTGTTTGTAAGAATTTAGTTATGTCTTAAAATGTGACCTAATTTAGCATCTGTTGATTTTTATTACCATGTATTTTTTATTATTTTTGACCTTAAGCCTATCTTTCCAAAATAAACTAGGTTAATCTAGTCTGACAGAAAAATCTCCATCGTGTCAAAGACAAATACCATTAATTGGTATCAGGTGCGCTGAAGCAAGTAAAATGTATAAAACATGCAGGGCAGTATGTCTTTAGGACCAGGGTCGAAAAACAATGAATTATAGTGGGAATTTTCAGCTGCACTACAACAATTTGTCCACCAGGAGACACTCTTGGCTCATCTTCAGCTGTGACTCAAAAATCCTCCATTTGTGCCACAGTAGCAGAGTTACAAAGTTGTAAAGGAAAGGGCTTCTCCAAAATAGAAATAAGTGAAGATATTTTTAATTCAAATGTTTTATTTCAAGGAATAATTTGCATCTAATCAATGTTTGCTGCCTCCAACAATATACTGTACATTATTGCTGAGACGTAAGGCTCATTCAACTGTTTTTGTGCTGATTTTGTTCTCGTTAAACTGAACTGCTATCTTTAGCTAAATAATCAGAAAAAGAAAATAATAAATATGGAAAAATACATGATTGTCACCTGGTTTAAAGTTATATTCATTGTTCAATAATACCTTTTCTTTGTCTAATTAAACCTGATTACATTTTTTTTCCTGTTTAGATCGGTCAGGGTTGCCAAAAATAATTTTTATATATCAAATGGCAGAATTAAGAATAAATATTTTATACACTTTGCACCAGTCCTCCTATACAAGAAAACACGCAGAACATGATAATGCCACGCCCATACTTTATAGTGAGATTGGGGTTTTAAAGAATTATTCCCCCTTTTTCACTCTAAATGTAACAATGGCCAAACACTTTTCATTTCATTTAATCACAAGACGTGTCTCCAAAGGTCTGTTTCACTGTTTTATTTATTTAATTTGTAAGTTTAGTTTATATGGACATACACAGTGACATAGACAAGCTGAGTAAAACATTATGGAGCTAAAATGTTTTAAAATGCTCTATTGAATACAGCTGTGTGGTCGAAATTATTGAAACCGTTCACAGTTTTTGACTCGACTGTACACACAGCGCCTGTAGCGGCCTCTAGTGGAGATTAAGAGTTACCGCAGTTTAGCCTGTTCTGCACTACAGCCTAAACCGCTGTTGTAACCAAAAGGCCGTATTCTTAGCATCTTTTATTTGAGCAGTTAAAGAAATAAAATATTAATTCAGTATGCTGTAAACATGAGAAAAGCAGCTGTTTTGACATTAAACAGTGACAGTAAATTAATTAAGAACTGAGGTTGGTTGTACACATCTGTTTGGAGTTCAATAAATAGGTTTGTTAGACTGTAGTAAAGCAGTAATTTTACACACTTCTTTACTGTAGAACAGTGTAGAGTGTTTGCTGCTCTGAGCCTCTCCCACCGTCCTCCAGATTTTCCCTGGACCCTCCTCTGTTCCTGGAAAATTGTAAAGGTTTAATGTGCTTCACATGCTGACAAATGGCTTTACTCTGGTGGTTTAGAACACAACCTTATATAAACACCATCCCACTTCTTTTCACCAGGAAAGGTGGTTATTTGAAGAAAAAAAAACAAAAAAGGCTGAGGGTTATGACTCAGTGCCTTTAGCTTTCCAGTTCATATTCCATGGGTGGATTGAGATATTTTTAGGGTTTTTTTGTTATAATTTATATTTTAAGCTTAGATAAAGCATAATACTTCTCATTTATTTTGATCAAGTATGTCAGACAGTAAAATTACAGAACCCTGAGTGTTTCTATCTCTTGAGATTATTCACATTTTGTCACTTTATAACCACAAGTTTTAATGTATGAGACCAACACAAAATAGTGCATAACTGTGAAGCGGAAAAAGGACGCGCCTTTCACCAACCAGAAAGCATATCATGGGATTGCCTTCAGCACTGTTTTACTGTGATATTCTGAAATAAAATAAATACAATTCAGTACTAACTAATTGCTCCCAAAATCACTTTATGTTATATAGTTTACAAGTGTGTAGTTTATTCCTGGTAAAATGCAGCTGCTCTGTAAGACAACACGAGTAAACACAAAAAAGAATAATAAACTAGGGAAACAATGAATACACCATCGTCAACTTGAGACATGGGGGTGGCAGCATCATGCTGTGGGAATGTTGTCCTTTAGCGGGGAGGGGAAGTGCATCAGGAAAATACAGGGAGATCATGAAGGCCAACGTGTCAGAAGCTGCAAAAATGGACTGGATCGAAGCCTGCAACCATTTTGCATCATTTCATTTGGTTCATCACACAAAATCCATGTAAAATACATTAAATTTAGTGGCTGTACTACAAAAAAATTGGGGTGGAGGGAACTTTAAAATGTGTGAATGCTTTTGTAAGTCGCTGTGTATGAAACTGTATTCCAGAAGTAAATAGTTGAGTCTGCTTCTGTCACACTTATGTTTTCCTTTGCCAACAGAAACTCCCAGGTTTATTTTTACACAGCTGCCAACACTGTCCACGTTGCTCCCACCTTGCAATGTTGAACAAAGATCTTAGCTCAATATAACGTTAGAGAAAGCGTCACGCAACACGATTTGAAGGTGGATCTGAAGAGGGACGAGATAAGAAGAAACATCATTTATGCAATAAATGGGCTCAACGGTACGTTCGGGCGCATTCAGCGTGCCTGTACAAATTCAAAAACCGGGAGATGGAAATGAGCAGCTGAACCTCCAGTGTTTCATCATGCGATCGGCCCACAGACCGAGACAGAATCAGAGCATTTTAAAAGACAGTGTGAGATGACAGGTATTCTTTCGTGGAGGATGCTGAGTTTACAGCAGGGTATCCGTGTGTCGCTGAAACAGCACACATCGGCACTGACAGCAGCAACGCAGGGGGACAATCTGAACCGAGATGCCCCGAGGAAATGACAAGAAAAACGCCAAACCTCGGCTCGTCACGACGTAACGCACTCACAGTTGGGAGCAGCGTTTGCGTTTTTGTCCGTACGCTGCGTATTCTGTGTTGGTGATCGGCCTTTGTGTTCCTCCAGCTCACCAAGCCGACGAGTCACGCCTTCACAGCGAAGAGCTTCAAGAAACAACGGGTGTGTGACGTGTGCCAGCAGACCATTGACAACCCGGGAGCTTTCTGCAAGGGTGAGTCCACACACACACACACACACACACACACACACACACACACACACACACACACACACACACACACACACACACACACACTTCTGTCAGATCAGGTTGCAGCAGGTCCAGAGTCGGGCCTGACCAGCAGGGATGCAGGCAGACAAGATCATCCTGGCTGTCCTTTTTCATGGACTTCAAAGCTGATTCTCAGCGTTAAACCAGCTCCTCTTCTTGTTGGTTGCAGAGTGCAAGATCGTGGTCCACAAGATGTGTGAAGCAAAGGTAAGGCGGGCATTCAACCGAAAGTCACCCAAAAGCACACCTCACCCTTTTTCTGGTGGGAGGCGATCCCCTCAGAACAGTTTCGAGTTTTCTGAACGTTGCAACTGTAACATTTGTTTTAATTAATTTTTATTTTTTAACTGAACCCAGAGCTACCCATCATGTGCTGAGCACAATTTGACAGCCCTGTGTGTGTCGCTGAAACACAGGGCTGTGTTTTAACACCAAAACTTGCAAAACACCAAAACTTACGCATTTATTACACGCATCAGTACTGCACCACACCCCAACAATTACTGCTGTTCAAACTCCAGCATCTGTGTCCCCCCCGAAGGAAGTGACTCAACCTTCAATCCATGTACTGTAGCTGTGGCTGCATGGTCAGAGCTGTCGTCCTGCTACTTAGCTGAACCTCCAACCTGATGGCTTCAGTTCTTTTGCAGCCTCTAACACTGTCTTCTGAAAAATATCCCCACACCATGATGCTGCCATCACCAAACTAACACATGGACAATGTGCTAGTTTGCGTGTATGCCATGCTGATGCTAAGACACGTGAGCAAAAGCTCTGATTTTTGTTCACTTCGTTTAGCAGAGATGCTGTCGTCTGTGTTGATTGCTCTGAATAATATTGATCACGCTTAAATAAGATGCTGAGCAATGAACTAGTCTGGTTTTAAAGCTAAATTGTTGCTTTATGTTGGACCGGTCTATCTTAAAGGTGATTTAGGCAAATCCTGAATGCAAACCCATTTGTCTTCACATCTCAAATAAATGGGATGTGAAGAACCTATAAATAAAAGTAAATGCCCGAAAATGGAAAACATGTTGGAAACCCAGGGCTTTGGACAAAGAGTGGACTGTTTCATTTTAGGATGACATGTTTCCACTCTGTGAGACAAGCACACCCTCTGTCCACAGCTTATGTCAAAACATTGGCAGCAGTCCCCGTTCCCTCATGTGACAACAGCTCAGTATCACTCACCACTGAGGTCGTGAGCCCACCGTAAGCAGGTTGCTGTATGCCACTGTTCATGTTCGGCACAACAAATCAAAAATACTCTTAGAAAGCTACATTCTTTCTTAGCTCTGATGCACACACACGCACACAAACACGTGTTTGCGCAGCTATCTTTGTGGGGACTTTCCATTGACTTCCATTCATTTCTACAGCCTAAACCTTTCCTTTACCCTTTCCTAACCCTAACTAGTTCTAACTCTGACTCCTGACCCTAAAACAGGGTTTCCCCTTGTGGGGACCAGGCTTTGGTCCCCACAAGGGGCAATTGGTCCCCACAACGTAGTATATGTCAGGAAAATCATCCCCACAAGGTATTATGAACAAACGCGCACACACACACCCATGTGCACACGCACACACACGAGTTTGTATTTTTACAGATTTTCTCCATTACTCTGAAAACATTAATAATTCCCCTTATGGGAACAATGTTTATCTCCATAATCTTGCTGCAACATATCCTTTGTATTAAATGTTGCAATGCTGTATATATATAAGTTCTGTCAGTTCCTGTGCCTTATCGACAAGCCATAAAACAAAAAAAGATTGCATCTATTATTTTCATCACACTTATGCCTCCGGTCACCACGGCAATAGGCAAAAACATTTGTCTGAGGTTGCAGCCAGGGAAGCATGGTTCTGCGAATGAGGGACAACTTCGTCACACGGGATGGTGATCAGTGAGGACAGGAGAAGTCAGAGTCGGTAAATATAGAAAATGACAGGAGTGCCACAGATGCTTGCTAGTGAGTGATTTGTGTGGGTGGGAGGCAGCTGTGTGTGTGTGCGTGTGTGTGTGTGTGTGTGTGTGCTGGACCTTACTGAATGCGATGTCGGGCCTGAAGGTGGAGGATGGCGGAATGGTGGAGGTATAATGTATTCCCCAATCTCCATGTTTTCATACTTACTACTTCCGTGGAAGTTGCTACATTTCTCAAAATACAGTAGTATGAAAAATAACTGTCGTGAATTCCCGGGGTAAGTAGAAAGGTCTGCATATCACAATCATGAACTCAATGTCCACAGAACAATGGCTGGAGACCAGGGTTGCATTGTTACACCAGCTGTTGTTAATGTAAATACAAACAGGAGTTTTTCCCTTTTTTTAGGAATTTCTATTTTCAAAATTGAGTGTTTTTCTTCAATAGCTTCAAGGTCAAGTGACCTGCTGACTCAAAATCACTTTGAAATAATTCTACTAGTCTGCATAGATAGGGCACAGACATTTGTTTTCCATTTTAAGCCATTTTCCTTTTTATTTAGCAATTATTTTGTCAAAAAGTGGTCATTTTCTTCAATAACTTCCATCTTGTGACCTATTGACCCAGAATCCCTGTGAATTTGTTCTACAAATAGAGAGAGATCAGGCACACTAATTTATTTTCCATTTTATTATGTAAAATGCTTTACATAATGAAAACACAAAAACACAGTCATGCAACATAGACTCAACAATCAAAACACTACATTAAGTCAAGAGCTGTCATTAAATTCGTAAATGATTACGTTGTTTTATATTTTTCTGGAAGTTTGTTCAAAATTTGTGGTGTATAGAAGCTGAATGCTGCTTCTCCTTGTTTGGTTCAGGTTCTGTTCTGCATCCAAAACCAGAACCAAACCTGAGGGGTCTGGAAAGTTGATACAACAGCAGATCTTTAATGTATTGTGTTGCTAAACCATTCAGTGATATATAAACTAACAACAGTATTTTAAAGTCTATCCTCTGAGCTATAAGGAGCCAGTGTAAAAAAAAACTAAAAAAAGGAAAATTATTTAAAATGGAAAACAAATGACAATGCCTTATCTCTACTGATTTGTAGAATTATTTCAAAGTGATTCTTAGTAAATAGGTCAGATACCTATTGAAGAAAACATTATATTATTTAATATTAAAATTATTTAAAATATTCTATATGGCTTCAAGATGTCACAGAGGATATTGTGTCTCATGTGAAAGCATGAAGTGGCACTGACATTTGGTAGTCGTTCATAATTCAAGGCATTTAGTAACAATTGTTTGACAGAAGTGTTTGTTTCGGTAATTCGTTTACAGTCTCCAAGTGAACCTTCGAGCGTTCGGGACGGGAGCGGTGGAGAACCGCTGGCCGACATTAGCGTTCTTAAATCGGATCAACCTTGAGCTAAATGCCGCTTTCTCCGTGGAGCTCGAATATCGAATATCCAACTTGAAACTAACTTCACTGTGGTAGTACACATGTGTGGCATTTCTTTTGCAACTTTGAACTGATTTGTATTTCATATTTTTATTATAATTCCAGTTGTTACGGAACATCTGTATCAGTGACGTGTGGTGGGGTTCATAGCTGGTGAGGCACTGACTTATTCAAAATCATAAGATCCCCTGCATACTATTGTTTACCTATGGAAACACAGGGTGAAAATAGCAAAATAAATGATCTTATCATTATATTATTCTTCCATGATGATAGCTTAGGCTCTGCCTCCCCTGACCGCACGTCACTGATCTGTGTTCAAATGTACAAATCAGATAGGGCGACATGTAAAATCACCCTCAAAACCATGAAAGCTGACTTACCCAGCCTTGCAAGACCAATAGGCATCAGTGATCTTGTCCACAGCTATATTTATGCTGAGGGTGTGAGGATCTGCTGTGTTCCTCATCAACCTGTAGCATTTAGCTGTGACGCGCACAATGTTGGAGGCATCGAGTGGCTCTAACACCTTGATGTCGTCCAAAAAAGATGACATGAACTTGTTGGTTCCCCTGTCCTTTGTCGTGGCTGATATTTAGTGAAAATCTGGCAGAAATGCTACACTAATCAACTCAGAAATACTCTGCAGAGTCAGTTGAAATGAAATTACACATAGAAACTAAGCGCCGGGAGGCTTTGTTTGTGAGACATGCAGTCATGTGAGACTTTCGAGGGGCGTTTCTGGGCAGAGCTTGGTAAGATCCATAGTAGTTCAGGAAAGAGGTGGAGGAGATTGATTGTTTTCAATGATTATCTGTCTCATAAACTGTCACGACATGGTGACACAGCTTTAACAAATATGGAGAAAACATTTAAAGTTATTTACTGAGGCCTGAATAAAGTGCAACTACATAGCATTTCTGAGAAGTGTGGATTTCTTTATATGTATTTTGCACGTTGCCTTTGACTGCTGTTTGTGGGGAAAGACATTTCACTAATCTAAAACTAATAGAAAAAAACTAAGCAATCTACTTGCATACTGTATGTGGACTGTTGCATGTTAAATAGATGAGCAGTAAATATTATGCTAATATCAGTCTTGAAACAAAGAAAACAAGTTGCAAGCCTTTAAAATTGTAAAAAAAAATTTATGGGTCAAAAAAAGGCTTAAAAAATTGCAACAGCAGCTGCACTGGGAGGCCTGATCTAATATTTTGTCAGAAGGCCCAAAATTCCTGGCGACGTCCCTGGTTCCATCTGTCGGCAGAACCTCAGCAATGAAGTTAAAAGCTGAATGAAACTTCATATCAGGAAAAGGAGTCTGAAAATAAAGAATCAAAAGAGCTTGGTAAAAAAAGGGAGTTTTAAAGACAGCACTCGTCTTTCAGAGAAGCAATCAACTAACTTCAGTGCATTATGGGTAAAAGTGGCAGACAGGTTTGTAGTTCTCATCTGATTGAACAATTCCAGCTCTTGGCAGGGCTCAGAAGTGAGCATAAAAGCTGAACCAAGCTTCATGTCAGAAAAACTGAGTTATAAAATAAAAAAAGAAAAGAATATGATGAAAAAATTGACTCCACAATCAAAATTCCAATCTTCAGAATAAGATACAAGCAATAATCCTGCATCCAGTATAAGTGAGCTGAAGAAATAAAATAAAACATGACCATCCTTCTTATCTTTTTCAGAGAAAATAAAGCAAGTAATTAAAATGTTCTGAAAATAAAATAAATTACTGCCCTTTTATTTACTGGATGCCATTTTTATATTTTAATTTATGTAAACTTGCAATTTGGAACAATGCAAGAACATAAATTAACCATATATTTGTATAAAACTGTATGTAAAGCTCAGTTTGATTAACTAACAACAATAAAGAGATTTGGTAAAACACAATGAGCATCAAGATTTTATTGAAGAGCTGGAGGAATTTTATATCAAAATGCAACGAAGGAGGCTTCGAGGATTAGATACAGGTGAATTGTTGGAGGAAGTGGCCAAGCTCATGACTGAAATTAAAAAATTACATGATTTGGATGAATCAGAAGAAGAAGAGATGAAAGAGGCTCTATGAGAACATTTGAGCCCAGATGTGAGGCGGCAGCAGCAGCAGGAGAGTCCACCCTGGAGTATGTGGACATATTTTTCAGAGTGTGGGGAATCGTTCACTAGTGGCTTGAGATTTGGGTTGGGTGTTTGCACAGCTGCCGGGATTGTAGCGGCTGTGTCTTGGAAAATACTTTCCTAAACACCATATGGATGGGGATTGAGCCCTGGAAGACTCCATGTCTTTCTGCATGGAGTTTGCATGTTTTTCCTGTACATGCATGGGCTCTCTCCGGGTACTCCGGCTTCCTCCCATAGTCCAAAAGCATAAATGTCAGGGCTAATTGGTTTCTCTAAATTCTCCCCAGGTGTGTGTGCATAGTTTTTTGTCCAGTGTTTGGCTGCACAGTTGTGCAGTTGAAAGCACTTTTGCCTTGCAACAAGAAGGGTTCGATTCTCGGCACTGGAAGACTCCATGTCTTTCTGCATGGAGTTTGCATGTTCTTCCTGTACATGCATGGGTTCTCTCCGGGTACTCTGGCTTCGTCCCATAGTCCAAAAGTATGACTGTCAGGGTTAATTGCTTTCTCTAAATTCTCCCTAGGTGTGTGTGCATAGTTTTTTGTCCTGTGTCTCAATGTTGCCCTGCGACAGACTGGTGACCTCTTGCCTGGAACGTTAATTCTCATCAACTTGTTGTTTGTACTCATCTTAAACAAGATGTAGAAACTTGTGGGTAAAAAATATACAAGTTAATCTATTTAAATTGAGTCCATGCAACAACTATAATAAAATTAAAAAGGGAACTATTTTAAAGTGCTGAGGATTTTGGCTGGTAAAAAGTTTAACATTTTAACATGCCTAGACACTACGCCATTTATACTGAAGCAAACCCAAAAGTTTTGAACAGTACAACTATGTCAAATAATGACAGTCTTGTGTAAAGTTAGTATATTGCTGTCGTTGTATGCAGAAAAAAACAAATGAATTTTGCAGACAATATTTTGGATGAGTTTAGCAATATTGTTAACATGGAAAAGTCTTGACCAAATATATTATTCACATATAACTATTAATGTCAAGAAATTTTTTCATTTTAGTTTATGTACAACTAAATACATTAAAAAAAAGCATTTAAAAACTAAATTGAGTTATTTTAGGATTGCAATCACACAATGTAACTTCAATGTCTTTTTTATATGTTGCACTAATTGAATCTTTTGAGAAATTTGGTTTGGACAAATTTAAGTAAATACAACCTATTTTTCTGCTTAGCTAGCAATTTGCCAGTTAGACTGAACTTGTGGACAATGTCTTGATTCAGTCCAATCTTTCACTCTTTATCTCCTGTACTCCAATATTCTACTACATTCACTCTGTGAATGTTTTGCTTGCTGGTCTTCATCATGCTTTGAATGCAATATCTGGTTTTGTCTACGTTAATTCACCCAACTTACCCCTGATTGGCATGTTAGCTTTTTAACGGTTGCCCTGTGAAGCGGAGCTTCACGATCTCCCTCATGGTTGTTTCAGAAAATGAGAAGACATGGTGACTGAGTTTTAGACATCAGTAGCCAGCTCATGCAGCTTCTACTAGATGACTGTCCTAAAAGTCCATACCTTGAAAATATGAATAAATACATGCAATTCCATAATTATTTGATCCAGCAGTGATAAAAGTTTGGTAATAATGCAAATCTTTCATCACATTTTCCCCACATTCCCTCCTAATTCAGTGATTGTGGTTTCTTAATTTCAGTGTTTATGCTACTGAGCAAGAAATAGCGTTAAAAGGGATTTAGAAGGAAATAGTTGATAGTTGTATTTACTGAGAGAAAGGCTATGACTAGCTATCAGGACAGAATGAGACCTGTAAAACTGATGGGTCCATATGACCCAAGGAGAGAATATCTGCTCCAGCAATTTATCAATCTGTAGCAGAGGAGCAGGGCCATCACAACATCAGATGCATTTTTCATCCTTATATCAGTGATTTTAAACTATTTTAAATGTTTGATACTATACAGTAGACCACAAAGTTGTGCTTGAATGTAAAAGTCAACTATTTTCTTCATTAATAGAAATGTTTAAAGTGTTTATGACTAGGATTAACCGAGCTGAGGGAAAACAAAGAAAGAGAAATAAATATTTGTCGATACAGAACCAAACCAGCAAATACGAATTTATGAAACCTTCAAGAATCTCGCGTTGTGGAAGATATTTAAGAAAATAATACTCAATTCGCACTCTTGAATTTCTTTATTTGGTTCTTATCTCTAAAATACGTTTACTTTTTATTTTGAACACCAGACATCTCACCTCTTTCCGACAATTTTTCACTTAGTTCCACTGCTGCAGTGGATTTTATAGTCAATCTTAAAAGCAGCACAGAGTCTGAAGCGATGGGGGAAATTTACGTTAACATACCATACCATACCAACTTTATTTATAAAGCACTTTAAAACAACCACAGCTGATACAAAGTTCTGTACATTAAAACACAACATAACAAAGAAATAAAAACTCTTAGTTTTAAAACAAACTAACATACAATTTAAAACTACATCCCACTGGAGTTGAAAGCCCAGTAAAATAGATGGGTTTTAAGACGAGTTTTAAAGGTGGACAGTGAAGGGGCCTCTCTGACCTGCAAAGGCAAGTCGTTCCATAACCTAGGACCCATGACAGAGAAAGCCCTGTCCTGGGAAACATGGAACCTGTTGGACAAACGGCATCTAATCACACAGGTAAGAATAACGTTACAGATAAATCTAGTATGTATTGTATTACATTTTGCTAAGGTTCAAGTTTTTGTTAAGGTTTGAACAGCTCCAAAGAGGCTCTGCCTCGGTGTGGCTTTGGGAATCCTGAATGTTTTACTTTTGGCTGAACTCATCGCCCTCAGTGTGCACAGTAAGTAAGTAAGTCAGTAAGTGTTCTAGTCTTCTTAAAGATGTAAAATGAGTACATTTTATATTTCTGTTGTAAAAAATGTCATTGTCTGCTTCTGAAATCAAACTGATCAAATAGCAAGGTTTTTAAAAAGGATAAACTTGATGACTCTACGTGTTGCAGAGGTGAAATATTGCACTGTTACATGAGCTTGATTCATTTTCAGCAATAGTTGCATTTGTAGCCATTTAGGGTAGCATGTTTTTAATATCTCCTCTTTTTCAAACTATTTACCCAATGATTTATTGTTCAGTGTTACCTCTGTATAAATTCTACAAGTATAACCAAAATTATGAAACTGTAAGTCTTAAGTAAAAACATTAAACTTTTTTTTGCAAACTTGTTTGTTGATATATTTTTTCCAGCTCATGACATGACACCAGATTTTTCTGACATCGGTAACATTCTGACTGAGCAGAACAAGAGCAAGTTTCCCTTCACAAACGCTAACTTCACAGAAACGACTCCACAGCCGAAGAGTCTTCAAGGTTGGTCAAAACTTGAAAAAATGTGGATCTCATTAAAATGACTTTTTCCCTTCTGAATTGTATAGTATAACTAATAACTTTCCTTTTGGGTCTAAACAAATATATTATAAATGAATAACTTTTATTTTAATTTATTATACGCTATCATTTTCATGTGCTATGAAACAACATTGTAAAAGAAACAAAACTTTGTTTTATTTTTCTTACAAAATAAGAACTTTTGGTTTTAGAACTATATCTGGTTTAACAGTAAATAAAGGAAGGAAATTAACAGATTTTTTTTAATGACTACTAGAATTCAGTGCAACACCAGCTTGAAGCCTTAACTAGATCTGAAGCCTCAATCATCCTGACTCAAAAGCCACATTTTCCTTTATGTTAGCATCACTTTTTTCTTTAAAAAGATCAGCAACTGCATAAGACCCAAATGGTGCAACTTAAGGCCCCGTTTACACGACAACGTTTTGGGGGGGAAACGGAAGAGTTTTGTTGCGTTTGCAGTGAGCATTTACACGAAAACACCGCACAGATTGATAACGGGTTCCAGAGTGCAAGTTTCTGAAACGTACCGTTTTCCGTTGTCGTGTAAACAGTGAAAACGGATCTTTTCTTCCAGAGAATCCCCAGCTTATGCATAGTATGACTCAAAACATGGCTGCTTCCTACAATCCACAGAAGAAGAAACTACTCACAATGCTGATTTTACTGTTTCCCCATCAGATACGGTTCACTCAGCGTCTCTTCACCGCTCCGCACCGCCCAGGTGGAAAAATACCCAGCTGCTTGTTCAGCTCTTATCTAGAGACCTACGGACCAGCCCGGCTCCAGACTAGTTTAACAGGGGGGGGGCATTGACTTATTTTGGGGGGGCAAAATGAACGTAACTCAACGTAAACATCAGTAGCCTACATGCTACTTGTTAATAAGTTTAACGTGCTGTATTGATATTAGCTAGTGGTCTTTTAGCTATTATTATCTGTATCCAACAGCTTTACTCAAGTAAGTCGGTTAGTTCGGGAAAAAACTGCAGTTATTTGCGTTTTGCTGGTTTGCTGGCATGATTCTAACAGCAGCAGGTCTCCTTCACAGGTGTAAACAGCGCGAGCGTCTCAGCGTTCATGTTGCGTTTAAAGGCTCGGAAAAACAGATTACGACTTGTTAGCAACGGATTGAACTGTTTAACTGCTGAAAAAGTAGACAGAGGACACAGATATGGGAAGTGCGGAAGCTCCTATTTATCAAATTGATATAGGAATAACAGACTGTTAGCCATTTTAAGGTAAAAACAATAAACAGCTTCCAGTCCGGGGCTCGCTACAGACACCGTGAAAGCTCAAGGTGTTTCATCAGTTATCCCACTTTTTCCAACCGCATGCGCCCTAATCAAACGCACAATGCGGGTTTTCTCCCAATAGACCCTTTTCACAGTGACGTCAGACAATGGCCGCCATGCCTCGGAGCTCGGTATCCTTACTTCCTGTCTGATTTTGCCTTGAGATCCAAGCTGAAAAATTCCCGCATTCTCATAATCTTAAGGATATAATAAAAGGTAAGTTTAGTAATAACAGCATTTAAGTGTTAGATAGCTGTTATTACTCATTATAAATCCACCATTTTCTAACTGTGTATAAATTAAACAGCTTTCGATCGGAGAGGTTTTTTTACGGCTCCGATCGGAGAGTAAACGACCTAGCAGCAGCTTTAGCCACATTTAGGAGAAATATACTCTCTGTCAGTGCTGTAACATTTAGAGCAGGAGTGGGCAATTATTTTTTCCATGGGGCCACATGAGAAACAGAAAATATTGTGGAGGGCCGGCCAAAAGGCTGATCTCAATTCTGCATAATATTAACTCTACTTCTTTGTAAAAAGCAGTAAACAGCATTGTTTTGAAAAGCTAGTAAGAGTATATGTTATAATTAAGCAATGAAAACATGAGGTTGCCTTCCAAAAAATTTAATTTATTCAAGTGAATTTCACAAAACAATGGGAAAGGCAATTAATCACTAAAACGGCATAATAAAAACACGCTAAACATGCAAATAAAAATAACCACAATACAATTAAAATCATGCACAACTCAACCATTTAAAACTTTTTACATTTTTAAGTTATTTTTTCTTGTTCCGTGAGAGAAATCTAGTCTCTGCTGGGCTTTAAAGAGTGCATCAAAATCGGGTTGAATGTCTGAGGTGGAGATGGGAAGCACAGCTGACAGATGATTGTCAGTGAGAGATGATCTGTACCTGGATTTCATGAACTTCATTGTTGAAAATGTTTGTTCACATATGTAGGTAGAGCCAAAGAGAACCAACATCTTATGAGCGTCTCTTCATGTTTGGAAGGATCTCCTTGAGAGAAGAGTAGAAATCCAGCAGAGATCCTTATTTAAAAAGCTCTGCTCAATTACTTGATTTATAAATCAGTCATTGTCAACCATTAACTACATATTTTTCTTACTTTTTTCCCAGATAATAAATATTTATTACAGTATTTCAACTCTGCTATTGACGGCAGAGTGAAAATAATTCTAACAGAGTAAT
>CAEGAF010096712.1:0-18553 GCA_903067075.1 Micropoecilia bifurca | reverse complement strand
TGAACAAGATCCCCAGATACTTAAACTCCTCCACTTGAGGCAGGACGACCCCCCTGACCCGGAGAAGGCACTCTACCTTTTTCGGGCTCAAGACCATGGCCTCGACCGATACTTACTTTTGAAGTATAAAAATACTTTTTATCTTTTATTTTTATATTCAGCAACCTAAGAGGTTTCTTTTTTGTAAATTTTTTAATAAATATGTCAAAGTTTATTAATGTGAGAAAACCACAATTTTCTTTTTTTTCAGTCAGCTGACACAAAATAATGTTTGACATTTTTTTTAATTCAGCATACAAAAATGTATGGAAAATCGGTTAGCCATCTTAATTCAAGAGAAAACTTACGTTTTTAAGAAAGTGGCTGCTAATCAATTGTTAATCAATAAGACCAATCAAATTTAGATTATCTTTGATACCTGTTCAAAATATTAGAGCAGCATTTGTTTCATTTCTGTCCCATGACTGTTTTCCTTCTCTGTATGTCTTCCAGGAGTACGGCGATATTGAATATTGCATCCTCATCAGAAACAAAGTCACAGGTGAAAGCAAAGGCCTTGGCTACGTGCGCTACTACAAACCCTCTCAAGCTGCCCTTGCCATTGAGAACTGTGACAAATGTGAGTCTGTGCTGGATCTGTAAACTGGTTCAGGTTGTATTGTGAAATTTATCACTTGAGAAGCAGTTTTGGAAATGTTCATAATAGATTTCATGAATTAGAACCTCAGCCAATGTCTTATTGGTTAAATACAAAAACTGTGGTACTGTCTCCAGCTTACAGGGCCATCCTGGCTGAACCCCGCAGTAAAAATAACTCCTCCGAAGATTACTCTGCAGGAGGGGCGAGGGGGGGAGATTACAGCTCCGGTGACTCCATGAACCAGTACCCCATCATCACCCGTATGCACTTTAAAAACACAATCAGACGTTTCAAATCTGAACTCTTTTTATTTGTTTGTTTCTTACCTTGCTTGTTTTTGTTTTTCTGTACTACAGCTGATCAGGGGAACTACCCCATGATGGACTACCGCCAAAGCGAGTTCACCCGCTCTCTGATGGTGTCCACACGGGCCGCGCTCACCCAGGAGCAGCTCTTTGCTCTGTTTGACCTCATCCCAGGCATGGAGTACTGTGAGCTTCACAGAGACTCGTATGGTATGAGCAAAGGTATTGTATTCTCCCCCACTGTGGATTAATCCTGCTGTGTGTTTTATCAGGTCTGATTTGATTGTTCTCACCCTTCGAATGGCTTTCAGCGGCAAATGGAGGTCGAGTTAGACTGCAGTTGTGAGGAAGGGGTGGGAGGGTCTTTTTGTTACACAGCTTGAAAACTTAGAATTAAAATATTATGGTTTCACAATATTATCATGTTTACACAAATGTTAGTTTAAGAAAAACAAACCATGTAGTATAATAAGTTAAATATTCAGTCCCTCCAGTGTTTTGCGATTGTGGAATTTCACGCAACTTCACCAGATCCCCACATTTTTTCTCAGTAATGTGTATTTGTGATTTTATTGAAAAATTTCTCAACAAATGGTTAGATGGGAATGCAGGGTTTAAGCACAACCCATATATGGAGGCCTTAGTCCTCGACGCGGCTGTTGCAGATTTGGTTCCCAGTCAGGTGACCTTTGCCGTATGTCCTCTCCCTTCTCTCATTACCCACTTTCCTGTCGATTCACTATCAAATAAAGGCCAGTAGATTAAACCTTAAAACCTTTAAAAAATAGGTTAAACATTAGGTTTAACCTCTCCCACCTGCAGGTGGCAGTATGTCTTACTTGTATTGCACCTCTTTATGTGAAGTTATAGTCCATCCATCCATCCATCCATTTTCTTGCACCCTTGTCCCTTAGTGGGGTCGGGAGTTGCTGGTGCCTATCTCCAGCTGACGNCCCTGGACAGGTCGCCAGTCTGTCGCAGGGCAACACAGAGACACACAGGACAAACAACCATGCATGCACACACTCACACCTAGGGACAATTTAGACAGACCAATTAACCTAACAGTCATGTTTTTGGACTGTGGGAGGAAACCAGAGAACCCGGAGTTATAGTCTATGGTTAATATGGCAAATAATAAAAATGAAGTTATTTAAGTAGAGATGTGCTGATCAGGTTTTTTCCTGCTGATACTGATACCGATCACCCATGAGGGCCGATCACCAATACTGATCACATAATTATTATTATTTATTTTTTTTTATCATAAACACTACTGGTTACATTATGTGAAAAAAGGAACCATGAATTCACCTTAATTTAGACAAAAAACTGTTTTTAATAACATTCTCCAAGAAGAAAACTAAACAAAAAGGCATTGTGCAAATTGTCAGTAATACTATCTTTAACAGACTGAAAACACATGAAGGCTCTGAAGAGGCTAAATAATTCAAAGAGCCAAAAATAAAACCTCTCAACATTGCCAAAAAGTTCAAGTATAAAACTTAACATTCAAAGGCAAATACAGGATCCATTACAATAAACAATCCTAAGTTACTGAATGAAAACTTCCTGTTAGCATAGCGGCTAGCTGATTACTGCTAGTTCTCAGTGGCTGTTTCTGACTGAGCAGAGCAATTATGCAGAACAGGGAGGAGATTGATTATTCTTTTTTAGAGATTATCTGTCTCATGTTAGGACTGCGAAGGTTTTAATACATATGTAAAATTTATTTTTTTTAGTTAGATGCTGCAGCTTTAAACAGAGGTTCGGTGTGAGAGTCATTACCAGGTGGAGCAGAAGAGGCTCAGTCTGTCAAATATTACTACCTGTAGCGGAGCAGCGGTTCAACAGCGAGAACAGAACCAGCGTCTTACCTCGCAGCTCGAATACTTGAATAATTTTGCGGGTTATTAGTTTAGCTTTCTGACCGTCATGCTAATCCGGGTGAGTGTTTGTAGCTGTGCGCTGCTTTACATGCCATCTGATCCTCCATATGTCTTTTTTTTACTGCAGTGAGCTTTGATGTAGCCAAACTCCGTCAAGTATGGCATTGTTTTTATGTCTATTAGCTTCGTCGTGTTGATGCATTTTGACCTGCTTCAATTTTCTGCCGCAACACGCTAACCTCCCCATTCACTCAGGGGGTGTTATAGTTCAACATTGCTTAGGATTTGTTGCTGTGCGTTTGCGCAGAGTGAAGGAAAGACGAGACCAGCTGGACAGACAGGCTGAGAAATGAGATGCAGGTGATTGGTATCGGCAACAAGAGCCAATAATGGCCGATCATGCACTTTTTCACGAAAATCGGCCAATTATGATTGGTGACCGATTGATCGGCACACCTCTATATTTAAGTTCTTTACAGAGTGAAAATGTTTGTGTTCAATCTGCCCAATTTCTTTCCGTTTAAAGATTTTACTGACTCTACTGGCCTTTATTTGATAGTGAAAGTGGGTAATGAGAGAAGGGAGAGGAAAAAGGTTGCTGGGCCGGAAATCGAACCTGCGACAGCCGCATCGAGGACAAAAACCTCCATATGTGGGTTGTGCTTAATCCCTGAGCCACCATAGCACAATTTTTTTTCACTTTTTATATGTGAAAATTTAGAAGCAGTGTAATGACAAAAAACGAATCACAAAATATTTTTGCAAACAATTCTAAAGTAGCATCACAAAACTGTGATTTTTGACTGCAAGAAAATGAATTGCTAAATCCTGGAGGGACTGAATATACCTCATACCCATTAGACTATTATTATTGAAAAGTCACTAATTTTCAGTAACTTAATCAGTAGTGAAACACATTATGTGGATTATTTACAGATATTTGCAATAAGTTATTTTTGTTAATTGTGATTGTCCACCTTCAGATAATGAAAGTATCACAGCAGAACAACAAACCTAAAGTATTTTTAAAAACAGAAATATGATCATACATCCCAGTAAAATAACTTCCAACTATAGGGAAGTCTTTAAACTGTTTAAAACCTTGATACGGGTAACTGGGCTGGTTATGACCAAACCCTGGCGTTGATGATGTCATCACACATGGCAGTTTGTTAGCAGATATCAATGGAGACTAAACAAATCTGTTCAGGAAAGATTCACAAAGAGGTTTTGGTGTCAGCAGTTTGTATAGGTTCTGATTGGAGATGACCCGCCTAAGTTGGGCTCCTCCGTGTGCCTCCAGGTCACGCTCTGATTCGCTACAATAATCTCGGATCAGCGATTTATGCCAAGGAGAAGCTGAACGGCTTTGAGTATCCACCTGGCAACCGAATTCAAGTGGCTTTTTACGAAGATGGAGAGAGGTACTACACACATACACACACACACACACACACACACACACGCACACCACATTGCTTAAGGTAGCCTTGGATGTTGTTTTAGAGAGACCCTTCATTGTCAATAATCTTTCTAATGAACGTCAATTGGCAGAGCCTTGAAAATGTTTTCACATCTCTGAACGTTTTCACATTTTGTTTCTTTACAACCACAAACTTCAGTGTGTCAGTAGCGGTACGTTAAGCAGTACAAAGCAGCTGAAACCAGAAATTTACATACATCCAATAAAAACATGTCTGAAGTTAAGTCAGACCAATAACAAAAGTTTTTCTGTTTGCTAGTGCCACAATAATGACAGAATGTGTCAGAGATTTATTTATTCATGTCTTCAAAATCAGAAGTTTACATACAGAATGCTTACTGTCTCTTTAAACAATGAGGCCAACAATGAGGTGATGATGTCATGGCATCAAAATTTTTTGACAGGTTAACATTTGAGTTAATTGGAGTCATGCTTGTAGATGTATTTGAAGGCCACATCTCAAATATGTGGGTTTCTTTTTGAAACAACGGAAAACCAGAAGAAATCAGCCAAGACATGACATCAGTTCTATGGAGAAAATGTGGGCAGGACTCAAAAGGTGTGTGACACTAAGAAGGCCCACAAAATGGACTCAGTTCCACCAGTTCTGTCAGGACAAACCAGAACTCTAACAAACAGAGAAGCTTGAAGAAGGAAACCCAAAAGGTTTGATCAGAGCCATACAGTTCAAAGGCAATACTACAAAATACTGAGGAAATGTATGTAAACTTCTGATTCTGAAGACATTAATAAATAAATTCCTGTCATATCCTTTCTGTCATTATTGTGACATTTAGTAAGTAGAAATAAATTAGTTAACTTTCACTAACCTAAAATAAGATGAGTTAGGTAAGATTTAACTTCAGACAGAGGAAAACAAAAATCTTATTGGGTGTATGTAAATTTATAGTCTCAGCCGTACCTGGGGGAAAAATGGGACATTGTTACAAACCTGTTCAGGAGATGTATTACAAATCCAAATCTGAGAAGTTTACTCTACTTATATAATCAAACCTCTTTACTAATCTAATCTAGTGCAGACATTATGTATTTAATGAATTGAGTCTGTCTGGTTGTCAATTAATGTTTTCAGAGAAAAACATTTGAAAATGAAGATGGACTGATCTGTTGTAGAATTAGGTTAATTAATATGTAAAGGAAAACATGTACCATGACGATATGACCTGTAATAAATGTACTGTAATCCAAAAGTGTCACAATGTATAGCCATAGAGATCCTGAATGCATTGTACTATATTGCAATAGCACCAAAATTATGGCATTATTACAATTATTCAGTTATGGCAAAAATGATTGGTTTTTGATGAGAGTCTCAAACTTGATCACAGAGAACTTGACTGAGAGCGTTTGAGTGCTAGTGACGTTGTTTGTGTCCAGCCCTGCAGGCCGGATGGCCACTCAGTTTGTTACAGCCCAGATTCTGTCCTCGGTGTGGAACGGAGCCTCCAGCAGTATGATCAAACCCGCTGTGAGTTTACTCACTTCCTGTTCTCCTTCCAGCTCCTCCTCTTGCAAATACATTCCTTCACATGACCAAATATAAATATTTTGTGGTGCTACTTCAGAAATATTTGCAAGGATTTTTGTGATATTAACACTTCAGTGGGAAAATAACTTTTTGTTATTCACCATATTGACTCAACATCCATGTGGTAGTAGAAGCGTGAAATACTGCCACCTACAGATGGGCAGTAAATACATTTTATCTTTAATAATATTTTCTTGCTTTGAAGATTTACAGTTTCCAAAATCTGGATTTCCCACCCAGATGTGTGAAAATGTGTCTCTCTCCACCAGGGGTTCTCGTCTGTCTCACAAATGTCTCGCGTTCAGACGGACGTGACCCTGCCGCCTCTGAAGAAGCTGGCTCCTTCCGACAGTAAGGCCAAAGAGCGGCTGTTTGTCGTGTTCAACCCCTCCCCGCTGCCGCTCGACGTGCTGGAGGACGTCTTCTGGTAAACGGCGTCACTCCTCTCCATCGCCATGTTTCTGCTTTATCGCGCAGCTAAAACATGCCTGCTAATGTCTGTCTCTGCAGTCGCTTCGGTTCCCTCATCGAGGTCCATTTGGTTCCAGGAAGGAAGGTTGGATACATGAAGTATGCTGACAAGCAGGTGAGTCTCTCAGGAGTGAAAGAATAAAGTCAAGTTTATCTGTATAGCACATTTCATCAACAATAACGGTGGAGCTTAGCTTACATATTTAAAGTTGTTGTCCGGCCAGAGAAACATATTAACAACTTAATCCTCATATAGTCGTCATAGTTGTTGTTTTTCTTCCCACTTGCTTGTATCAGGACCAGAATAGTGAGATTTGTTGAGAATCAGTGACGTTCAGTTCAGATGAATGAGACCTGGATGTTGTGGTCGCATTTGAATCGGATACGTATCAAATATGGGTCACATTCGAAAAAGAATCCGACCTGAGCTGTTCACACTGCCATGAAAGGATCGGATACAGGTCGCATTACGTCAAAACAATTGGAATTGAGTCACTTCAGGCTGCAGTGTGAACGCAGCCTTTTGTTCTTGTTACAACGTGAGCTGGCAGGAGGATGTAGATAAAAGGGAATCCCAGAATTGAGCCTTGGGTTACCACACGTGATTTCTGTCTGTTCCGATGAGAAGTTACCTACTGACACAAAGACAGAAGTGTGGAGCCTGGTGGGTCGGTGTGGGTGTGAGTTTCACTGGTGTGTTTTTGTGTCTCAGTGTGCAGATGAGGCCATGGCTGTGCTCCACGGTCGGATCGTCAACGGAGTGAAGATGAAGGTGATGCTGGCTGACCCTCCTCGGGAGGAGTCTCACAAGCGCCCACGGACCTACTAGACCAGAACCGCCAGGTAAGGGTTATATTTTAAGGAACAAAGCAAATGATGCTTAAATGTTGTACACACATCTACAGGGTTTCCCACAGAAAACTTGCTAAGACCAGTGGTATTAGCGCCCGGGCGGTCATCCTATGACCCACCATGTTTTTGAATTCATTGTTTTTTAAAGTTGACAGGAAATTTAAAAATATGACATGCATTGTTGGAAGATATTGTTGGCAATACCTAAACACCAACTGTAAAAATCTTAAGGCAAACAAAAGAACATCTATTTCAGTCATTTCATACTAATTAAAGTATCCAAAATTTGTTGGTCCTTTATCCATGACTTGTCACTTTATTTGCTGAAGTTCTTAGCATGTAGACCAGTAAAAGATTGGCAGTGGTTCCGGAAACCTATTACAAATAAACATTTCTTAGCCTGGTGGAGGCACAAGTCAAGCCTAGAAGCCCGCCAGGCTTCCAAACCTCTGGGGAAACCCTGTATCTAACACCTCTGATCATTTCTCTCATGGTATTGTAGTTAGAATTGTGTGCATGAGTTTCAGATGGGGCTGAGCGATGAGGATTAAAAATAAAATCCAATTTAGAAAATGTCTTTCAAACCAGATTCGTTTTTTAATTTTAACCATTTTTTAGTTGGCTTCTTTAGGCTTTTTTTTTTTTTTTTTTAAATTATTATTATTTTTGTTCTCTCCCTTTTCTAAAATAGAAATGACAAAAAATATTTTCGAAAAGTGGATTTATTTCAATCATTCCTTCTGTGAGTTGTATGTCTGAGCATCAGGGCCAGGCTGAGAATGTTTGTTTAGATCAGAGAATATGATCATAATATTAGCAGAGCCCCTCCCCCATAATTCATAATAGTTATTTTTAGCCAGAAAAAAAACATTATGAAATACATTTAAAAAACACAGTAAAAAATTACAAAAGAAGAGTGTAACTATCAGGACCTGATGTGACACCTCAGTTTGTGTAGTTCTTTTTCTAAATAAAGTCAATTATTTGCATGTCGTTTTAAAGTGATAGTACTGATAATAATTCAACGCTCCTCTGATTAAAGATTAAGTGTTATTTTTAAAACTGATTACAAAAAGTAACTTCAAAAGATGCTCAACATTTCTCATTGTAATTTAAAAAAATTTTATGTCTTAGTTCTCTTAAAATTACCACTTTAATTCTCCTAATAATGAGTTTATTCTCATAATATTATGACTTTATTCCCGTAATTAAAAAAATAACAATTTTAGCCTGGCTTTAATACTTCTAAATGAATCTAAATGAATAGAAACTGTTTATGGAACAAGATGGCCGCCTTAGGTAGAAACACAAGGGATGAATTGGTGAGAAAAAAAAAGTTTTTTTTCCCAAAATTTATGTCTTCAAAAAGTGATGGATTGAAAATATTGATTTATCGCTCAGCCCTAGTTTCATAATAACATATGTAAGTTACAGAGCCTTGCAGAAGTCTTCATATCCTGCAAACGTTTTTTCATTTTGTCGCTTTTTGTTCAAAAACTTGAATCTGGTTTAATGGTTAATGTTTTAAACCTTCATTTTTAATATAAAATGTTTTAATATTTCTTTTTTGCTCAGTTAGGTTGGACAGAGAGTATCTGAATATATTTTTTAAATCTTTTACAAAGGCTTTTGTAAGGCTCTGTATCTGTCAGCTTGCCTGCTCTGGCTTTGTTGTTCTGCTTTCATTTAGTTTCTTATTTAAAGGTAAAGTAGACAGACAGCTTGGTGAAATGAAGCACTTTTAAGCTGAAAAGATGTCACCTCATTTCCTGTTAATAACACTGCAGCTTTTTGTTCCCTAGGCGACTGTTGTCATAACAAAACGACACCTGACCTGACAGACCAACAGACACCAACATCATCTCCTGACCTCTGACCCGACCCTTTGCCTGACTCGTATTCAGTCAGTAAGCATCTCTGTGTTTAATGATGTTTCTGTTTAATTTACATTTCAAAGCAAGACTTTGTGGGAAAAAATGGGCTAAATTTGGAGTTTGAAAATTAGCTAGATTATGATTCAGAAGATTTGTTTTTGATAAACTGTGAGCAGGATCCTGTTTAAGTTTAAAGAACTTGACCTTGAACAGTCATGCATCAGATATGTAAACCCATGCAGAGCTCAATTGAATGTTATTTGGACTGATTTTTTTTCTTTTCATAAATAAAAAGTACATCAAGGTCTGCATTCAGTGTTTTTTATTAATATTTTTTATTGGATGCCATTTTTATAATTTCTGATTAATAACCCTTTTTGACAGCAAGACATCCAAACATACATTGTGAGAAACACACATTCCATTTAAAATGTCTAACTTTTTTATTGTTTATTTCTATGATCCCTTCTGTTGCAAAGTGTATTGAGAAATTGTTTAACATTTAAATGAAAGATTTTAAGGAGCTGGCAAGTTTACTTTGTAAAAATTCAGAGAACAATATTCATAGTTAGATTGTTTTGTTACCATAGCGACAATCTGATGCTCTGTATGTTCACAAATACAATTTAGTAAACTGCTATTATAACTGATTGCAGAAACTATTCTGGTTGGTTGAGTTTATGGGCCAAGTTTCTCAGATCTCCGCTCACATTAACTCTGACAAAGCATTTGATACGATTTGATGCATTGGGTAATCGGAAAAATAATACTAAAAATAATAATTAATATAAAATCAGTGTGATGCGACTGAACGTTCATGATCAAGTTAGCGCTAGTTTAACTAATACACCGGCCAACCGGGAACACCTGGATAAACTTTATCAGCGCAGGCAGAACTAGGCACTAGGCGGCGTGTTGAGATGGAAAAGCCGCACAAAATTCTTTGTTCACAATATGAATCATTCTCACCAATAGCTCAACGCACCTCTGAAAACGACATGCAAATAAGTTATTCCTGCAGCTCATGTAGAGCTGCGCAACAAGAGTGGTGTTTAAAGTCCTACCTTGATCAAAAACTCTGGAAAGAATCATAATTTCTACCTGATGTAAATATCCATACAGGTCAGCCTGTGTCCAGTTAGAGTGACATGAGGCGCGTGGGATCTGCGCTGAGGTAAACATAATCCAGCTATTGCAGCGCGAGGCAACGTGCAGAGGCGCCAGCGGTGTGATTGGTCCGGCTTTAAATGCATAAACTAAACTTATCTTCGATAAACATATCTTTTAGGAAGAACCTGCTCAGAGCAACAGAGACTCTTGCAATCTGTTTAAAATATATATATATATATTATTTTTATTTTCCTTAAAACATAAACAAGAAAGGGTTAGCCTGGCGGTGGCGCTAGTAAAGGGGGAACAACAATTTCCCCCAGGCCAATAATACACTGGGAGAAACCTTGAACTCTAATTTGGCTAATTTTAGTGCAGTTTTATGATCCTAATATGTAAAGAAAAAAAAGGCAAACTGGCTGATGCCAATATATATATTTTGCATCCCCAGTATATAGAATAGCAGATATGCATATAATTTACACTTTTACCCTCAAGACCAGTTGAATCCCATCAACTGGTCTTGACCACATTTTTAGGTATTTCCAATTTTGGCCGATGTCCAATGTTTTGGTAGATTAGTGATTGGTGGATACATGAAAAACTGATCTGATTCACTGCAGCAAAAGTCTAAAAATCAGCCACTGCCCCCCTTTGTTTTGCAGTTAGAGGGTTAAGTTAGAGGGTTACCGATAGAGCCGCCAACCACTGTTGCCAACTTTGTAACTTTTCAAACAAAAAAAATCGGTACCGTCAAAAATACGAGTCAGATTTTTTAAAAATCGGTGATCGGCTGGGAAACTGCAATTGATTCACTCGGACATAAAACTAATTTCCCATGAATATTATGCTAAATCTTGCTTCAAAGTTAACCAATAATAGATTTCAGATGTTGGAGTACATAAGTGGTCTTTGTGTGAATGTGGTTCATATATTTTGTGTGTAAAACTCAAGTCTGCCATAAAAAGAAGACACACCATGACTAAGAGCACAGAAATAATGTTTGAGTCAGTTAAATGACAGGCTTAGATGCACTTGTGTTCAATGTCGAGGTTTTCATTGTTATACATTTAATACCCACCAGCTCAAGCCATACAAATCAAAATGTAGATCTTAGTAAATTAGAATATAGCAACCTTTAAGTATTTACATTTTTCATTAAACCCTTATATCTGTATGAAATGAATTTGTTCTGATGTAATACTCTAATCTTTGAAGGAATCAAATGTTTTCTAATTAAGTGGAAGATCACAGAAATAAAGCTTTGAAAAGATCAGTTTGTGTGTATTTGATCTGTCAGTTACTGAAATAAATGAACTTTTCAAATCTCATTGCTGTGGAAGTGTTTCTATTCTTTTGTTCCAAGTATCAGATAACAATAAAAGCACATTATGACCACTGTAAAGTACAGGGGAGAACCTGTGGCACTGTGCTTGTTGGATGGCACCAATCAAATTTCTTTCGCTGTAACAAATCAGGAGTAAAACACCAGATAAAAGGTGAGTAAAAAGTAGAAGAAAAGACAAACATCGAATGTAGTTTTATTTCATAAGGAAGCATCTCAGATATTTACAGTATGGAGCTGGGAATGAGTATGAATCTGGTCTGAGGGTGATGCTCATGAAGAAAGCTGGATTTAAATGAAAACTGGTCTGTCACCAGGCTGAAGTTTTAAATCAGTTTAATGAAATTATGGATTTGTTTAGACAAAATGTGCATCTTTATTCTGGAACTCTGGGATAAAAAGAAGTGACTTCATTTCAGATTTATGCCTCGTATTATTAAATATATTACTGAACGAATCACAAAGGATGTAGGCCCAGATTATCGCCCAGTTGAGATCTGCAGAATGATGCAGGTTTGACAGTCAGCGCTGAAAAGCGCAGAGACAGGAAGTGATGTCATGAGATAATTAGGCTTTATTACTGGAGTCTCTGAAAGGTGAAATCATTCAAACGTCTGGTCTCTTTGATGTTTAGCTCCATGCATCCATCTGTCGTTCCCTTTAGTCACTTAGTCCTCCTCTTCCTCAGTCCTCCAGCCCCAGCATGTTCAGTTCTTCATCCAGCTCCTCCAGATCTTCTCCTGTGAACAGATTTTCGTCCACTGGGATGTCCTCCTCTTCGTCCTCCTCTTCATCCTCCTCTTCGTCCTCCTCTCCTCTATCCTCCCCTCCTCCCTCCGCTCCTGAAAGCCCGTTTGCCTCGGCGCCGCCGCAGGCTGAGTTTAGTTGATCCTCTGCAAGTAGAAGAAGAAGGTCAGACAAAAACCTAAACATGTTCACTCTGTGAAAACATTTTTAGGAAAACATTTGAGTTGGATGGATTTAGGTCAAAGTGGACATTAGCTGGCTTATCCTCTTCCTCACCGTTGTCTCCTGTTGCCGCCTCATTCCTGGAGCTGAATCGGTCCGTAGATGCTACTGTAATACCCGTATGGTCGACCTCTTGTGGAATAAAACGGGATAAGTCTATGTCCTGGACATCTGTAAGATCAGTCTGAAAGAAAGGAAGAAGAAAATTCAGAGACTTTTCATATTATAGCAACACAATGGAATAAACATGTTTGTTTTATGTAGTCTATTTTTTACAATAAGAAAAAAGCAGGCTGCAGGTTCTTTGAGTTAAGTTTTAAATCCAACAGAAAATAAAATAAACTAAAATTGTCCTCATTTATGCACCACAGAAGATCTTTAACCTTTGGCAGATTTTAATAAAACTCAGAAGTGCATCAAACTACATGCTGTTAATCTCCATTTGTAGTTTTGATTTAATTAATGCAGAGGTAAATAAGTTGACTGATCCTATCTCTAGTTGAAAAAAAGAGGTAAAGAACATTTGGTACTAATAAAATGTAGTATGGACAGTACTTTAATATAAATGACCCTTTCTTTAGATAAATGCAAACATGGCTACAGAAGCTACAGTTCAATAAAGTATAACTGCCACCTGCTGACACAAATCAGTACTGCAGAATTAGATCGTTTACCAAGCTTTCAAGTTTATAATCACGTCTGAAAGACTGAAGAGTTTATTCTAATATTAACAACAATTTCCACAAAATCTGCTTATGTGGTTTTAACTCAAATAGTTAACTGTTTCCATATTTACAAAATCATCAGTCCAAGATAAAGCTGGAAAACAGACTTCAGATGAAGTTTTTCATCTCAAATAAATTGAAATAAAAACAAATACATGATCCTTTTTATCCACTTACCTCTTCCTCATCCTCTTCCTTCGTTTCGTCGACGTATTGAGCATCATCAGCTTCGTCGTCATCATCGTCGACCAGCTCTGGCCGGAATTCAAACACTTCACGGCCGCTCACCTGGACAGACACCACCTGGTTGAAAGCTGCAAGTCACCGTAGAAACATAGTCCCTTCAGAAATAAACATTTACTCACAATGAGCGACTTGCCAGCCTTAAAGTCTGCCTTTTTTTTCTCCAGCTCTTCCCTGGCTTTATCCACCTGCAACCAAAAGCAGAACCTGAACCAATCAGAGCTTGAGAGCAGCTTACGTCTATAGCAGTAAGTAGGAC
Source organism: Micropoecilia bifurca (assembly GCA_903067075.1). Classification (NCBI taxonomy): domain Eukaryota; kingdom Metazoa; phylum Chordata; class Actinopteri; order Cyprinodontiformes; family Poeciliidae; genus Micropoecilia; species Micropoecilia bifurca. The sequence goes on along the minus strand of CAEGAF010096712.1, from coordinate 4,839 downwards.
AGGAACTAAACAAAAACGACACCAATGGTGAAAAGAACTCCAACCTTCTCCTGCCTTTTCCTCTTCTTCCAGGCCAGGAAGGTTTCCAGTGTGATCCGGGTTACGTTTACACCCAGAGCGGCCCGCTACGCATGGAGACACATGTCAGAACAGAACCAGGGAACACAAAGTGTGACATTGCCGAGAGTCATGGCGTGTCATGACTGTCTATACACGATATGGCCAAATGTTTGACTCAGAGAAAACATTTATCTAGAGATGTACCAATCCATTTTCACTTCTGATGCAGACATGTGAGGTTTAGTATTGGCTGATACCGATGTGATACAGAACAACAGCGCTGAAACTAGAGATGCACAATATATCACAGAGGTCTCATTCTCACGGCCCGCGGGCCAATTGTGACCCGCCGGCCGATGTCTCGTGGCCCCACCGTGATATAATAGTATAATATTACTGCGGCCTACAGTGAGTGAACCTCTGAAGGAAGTCCTGCCCGCCGTTCCTCGTCATGGCTGACATTTGGTGCTAGGCTAAGCTACACCGACTTCATGCACATGACGTTTCTAAGATTGGTGTGGCCTGATGATGGACCAGTCGCCAGTCCGGTACTTTCTACCATTAACAATTGCAACGATCAAACGCAGAGAAAGGAGATCGCTACCGGACTGCTCTTCATCCGCCGCACTGTTGTGACAAGTAGAAGCGGTAATGACATCACGCGTCGAGACGTTCTCCATAGGTTGCAAGCTGGCTAAAGACTTATATAAAACGTAGAACAAGAGCGACGCCAAGTGGAATAAACTGAGTGCGTTCACACTGCCGCCTAAAGTGACCTAATTTGTTTTACGTAATGTGACCTTTTTCTGAGCTTTTCATGACAGTCTGAACAGCACAGGTCGGATTCTTTTCGAATGCGACCCATATCCGATACGTATTGGATTCAAATCGACCTAACGTCCAGGCTGTATTCGTCCAAACTGAACGTCACCGATGCTCAACGAATTCTGCTTCCCGATACGCGCAAGTGGAAAGGAAAACAACTATGACGACTGTAATGAGGATTAAGTTGCCTCCATGTTTACTTCTGCAAACACTGAGCGCTCAGGGTTTCCCCCAGAAAACTTGCTAAGCCCGGTGGTCGGGGCGTCAAGGCGGTCCACCATGTTTTTGTATTAAAACATGTTAAGTTGCCAGGAAATGTAAAAGTATTACTGTGTAATTTATATGTTACGGGAAAAGATCTCCAATGAAATGCTATTTATACCCACAACTAGTCTAAAAACAACAAATTTGCAGTTCTGTTTATCCAAATTAAGTCAGAGGCTCCATCAGGTCCCCAGGGCCTCAGGGCCCCATAAACACTAATATTTTAAAACAGACCACAGATATATAAATGTAACACTTTTTTATTGAAATGCTGTTAAATTTTATTCAATTCTTAAGGCATACATAAATTAAATGATTTTAAATTGTTTAACATTTAAGTACAATATTTTAAGGAGCTGGCAAGTTTACTTTTTAAAACTTCAAATAAAAATATTCAGTTAGATTTTGTTACCATAGCAACAATCTGATGCTGTGAGTTTAATCTTTGAATTTACAAATACAAATTAATGAACTTCAATTATTGCCTTTTAGGCTGGCCAATTAAACTACTCCTTTCTCCCATATTTCACTGAATCTAACACAGAGGCTATTAGAGGTGCTGATATTTTTAGGGAGATTTAATTCAATGCTGCTAATGTGGCTTTGGTAGCTGTTCCATGGGCGACTGTGGTTATGTAGGTAGAGTAGTCGTCTTGCAATCAGAAGGTTGCAGGTTCGATTCCAGCTTCCTCCTGCCACGTGTCGATGTGCCCCTGGGCAAGGCACCTAACCCCAAGTTGCCTACCGAGTTGCGTATCGGTGTATAAATGTGTGAGCGTTTGTGAGTGCGAATGGGTGAACGTGGCTCTAGTGTAAAACGCTTTGAGTTGTCAGAAATGATCGGATAAAGCGCTATATAAGTTCAGTCCATTTACCATTTCCATTGCATGTCTGTTGAGTTTTTAATAAGCGTCACAGAGACTATTCTGGTTGATTGAGTTTATGGGACGAGTTTCTCAGATCTCTGTGCGGCCGCATATTAACTCTAAGTAGACAACGCATTTGATATGGTGCATCGTGTAACCGGAAAAATAATAATAAAATAATAATATCCATACAGGTCAGCCTGTGTCCAGTTTGAGTGAAAGGAGGTGCCCGCGATCCGCTGAGGTAAAGCAGCGGCAGCGCGCGAGGCAAAGCGCAGAGGCGCCAGTGCAGTGATTGGTTCGCGCGGTTTCGGGTTTAAATGCATAAACTATAAACCTATCATTTAGGAATAAATCTGCTCTGCTAGTCAAATGCTAAGAGCAAAAGAGACACTTGCAGCCCGGCTTTTATAAAATAAAAAAAAAAAAACCCCCCTCCACCCTCAGAAACATAAACAAGCAACACTTAGCCTGGCGGGTGGGCTAGTAAAGTATGGCGGGCCGCCAGGCTTATAATACACTGGGGGAAACCCTGGTGCTTCCTTTTATGGCGGTTGGCACAACATTGAGAACGCTGACGCTATAGCAACCTCTACTGTGCATGCGGGACACTTTCAGGTCGTTTGCCGGTTCAGACTGCAGAACACATACAGGTCGCATATGTATGGCAATGTGAAAGGCCAGCGAAAAAAATTCAATTTGACAAAAAAATCAGAATTAGGTCACTTCAGACTGCAATGTGAACGCACCCTAAATTTTGTCGCACCCTCATCATGTTTTTGTCAAAGTCAAAGCCTGTAGTTCATGTATTGGAGAAATAATTAAATGTTGATGACATTTGAGGGTATTTTTTAAGTTTTTTGTGGAAACCCTTATGCGGCCCAGCCTCACCCAGACTCTGCCTCTGGGTGAGTCTGGGTGAGGTAAATTGAGTTTGAGACCCCTGATATATCACAATGGTTGGCATCTGTCTAATAAACAAAACTGAGTCGACATGAACAATCAACATTTATTTTTATCTCGTTTCTGGTCGTGTTTGCCCCCCAGAAGTATTGAAGTTGTAGTGAAATAGCATAATATTGGTATATTGATATTAGTCCAAATGTTCAAATCAGTGCATCCCTACATGCATTTCTTGTAAACACAGATGTAAATGTAATGAAATTCATCAACACCTTCAGAAACTTGGTCAAACACGTAAAAACAAGTTTAATTTGTTCAATCAGAGCAAACGGGACTAGAACAGCCAATGTAAAATAAGGAACCTGGAACTGATAAGAACAGGTTGGCTAGCTTGGTCAAAGATGTAAAAATAAACAGCAACAAACCTTTCAAGTGGTTCTGAAATAAACAATTAGGAATTCTCAATATAATCTATTCAACTAGATTGAATAGATCTGCCATTGTTGGTCAGGCATATTGTCATTAATATCTGACCTAGAATTTTTCTCAATATTGTGGCTGATGCAGATTAATATCAGATGAGTGCATCTCTAGTTTTTGACCATCTTTTTTTACGAGCCAGCCGTCTCACCTCACTCTCTATCAGCTCCTCCAATGAGATCTCCTCTTCTTTATCCTCCTTCTTTTTGTCTTTCTTTAGTACAAAACCAGGTGGCAGGGCATGCCTGTACATACAGTTGTCGCCCCCTGCTGGACACACCCAGAACCAGCCGTACTTGTTATTTTCTATGGCTTCCAAGAAGTACTTACACACCTGCAAAAAGCAAACAGGAGAAATGACAGTGTGTTTGGGGACTGGTAGGTGAAGTGGGACTGTTTCACCACTACTTTTGAACGCAGTTTGACAGAAAAAATAAAATAAAAAAAAATAACTTACTATTTGTGTTTTGGCTTTCTTCTTCTCTGCTTCTCCGTGCTTTTTGTTAACCACCTCCTCCAACTTCTTCTCATCCCAGTTCTCCATAGTGTCTGAATGAAACAGGAAGCAGAAAGTTACAGATATGAAAGAAATTCCCATTTCTAACTCAGGAAGCAGCTGTGAAGCCGTTTAGCTGAAAAGCACATCCACCAACCTTTCTCCAGGTCTTCATCTCTTTCGTCCACATAGACGCTTCTCTTCTCACACTTCCTCTCCATGGACATGTCATGGCTGAACTTACACTTGTCACCTTTAGTACATTGGCCCTGCTTAAAGAACGCACACAGCACTGACTTTGGATCGACACCTGAACACAATTCAAACAAGAAAACAGTTACTTGGGCAAACGATGACCAGTTTAGACCAGATTAAGGCCATAAAGGGAGTCGATCTGGCTGACTGCATGTTACCTTTACTGACTTTCTGCGCAGCAACTACAGGCTTGAACAGTTCATTGAGTTCGTCGAGCTCTTTCTTCTTATCAGCCTTCTTACTGGTCTTATCAGACTCTGCCTGGGCAATCTGAACACAGGAATAACAATACCATAAAGTTTGGATTAGATTAGCTAGCTTTAACAGAGATTTTGTCTAGACATCAGGTAAAATCGCTGCAGAATGGACAATTGGATTATTAGAGAAACACAGATCAATTGAGGATTAAACAGATAAAGCGTGCTGACCTGTCTGGCACTCTGCTGTCCATATTTGACCTGCTGTGTGACATTCTTAATGTACTTCTGCTGCTTGGCACCTTTCTTGTTCTTCAAGCCAAAAGTCTTGTCCTGAAAAAGAAACAGTCCCATCATCAAGATCAAGAAAAAACACGTCAACTAAATCCTGATTAGCGCTTTAGAAAAAAAAAAAAAAAAAAAAAAAAAAAAAAAAGATATTTATAATAATTTAAATATAGTTCAATTCATTAACTGGACAGAATTACGAGGC